>JABUQX010035805.1:50000-74058 GCA_015478945.1 Trachelipus rathkii | reverse complement strand
TTACTGTTCATCCGACCTATAGCAAATTTTCAGAGTAGATAACTTTTATTTAGATCATTATTTTGCATATACAACCATTTGACGTCACTATGCACAGGTGATTAAAAAACATGAGTGCATATCTCAGAAAACTACGACCTTTATTCATGTTCTAAACAATGTTTTAGGTTTATTCAACTCTTTGTACAATTGCTATGCCCGAAAATTGGAAAAAATTTTTTTGTCTTTTGTTTATTTGTATCGCAAAATGAAAAAAAAATTAGTATTTTTGCCTTTTTTCCACCGAATTATCTCAAAAACTACGATCGCTACAAGAAAACTAATAACATATTTGGTGAAATCAGCCGCTATGCAAATGTGCATGCCGCGAAATAAATTTTTTTTATTTAATTTTTTAATTTTTTTTTAACTAAAGAAACACTCCCGGGAAAGACCGCCCAAAGCATGCCAAAGCAGTACAGCGGCGATCTCTCGGCCGAATTCGCGCGGAACGCACGATGCGCCGAACTTGATACCCCCCCTCTGCCACTCCCCCTAAAAATAAAAAAATAATAAAAACAATAACCCATTCCATCAAATTTCAATACGCCCTGCATTGCCAAATAATGGTTATCACATATCTTCTAGTACCTTATATCATAGAATTTTACAGCAGTATCCCCCCCCTCAAAAAAAAATTCTGCTATAGATGCAAAAAATCATTCACTGATTTTAAATAGTTATTAGT
Source organism: Trachelipus rathkii (assembly GCA_015478945.1). Classification (NCBI taxonomy): domain Eukaryota; kingdom Metazoa; phylum Arthropoda; class Malacostraca; order Isopoda; family Trachelipodidae; genus Trachelipus; species Trachelipus rathkii. The sequence continues at coordinate 73,331 of JABUQX010035805.1, read as the reverse complement.
TTTCTTGTACTGGTTGTTTTGTAGTTTTCGAGATATCATGCGGCTAACTTCTTTAGTTTCGCCTAAGCTTAAATTGCCAAATAACATTTTTTTTTAGAGCCTTTGCATCTTTTATTTTTATTCCGGTTGAATAACTTAGCTATTATTATAAAATAAATGATATAAAAATAAATTCAAAAAAGTTTCAAAGTTATTATAGTATATATATATATATATATATAGTATATATATATATATAATACTATATACTATAATATATATATCATACTTTTATATACTAATACTAACTAATATTATAATATATATATATATATATATATTATATAGTACTATTTATATACAGGCTTAGAATATATATAATACTAAGATTAATATATATATACGGGATATTGAATATTTTTTTTTTATAGTTTGATTATTTTTTATGAATAAATAAAAATAAATGGTGCAGTGACAATATTACCATCAGAAAGTTTTACTATAAATATTAATATCAAATTAATAATAATATATAGATATATATAATATAAATAATATATTATATTAATATTTCTATAATCTACGTATATATCAATAACAGTGTGTAACTAATAATATAACTAGCAAAACATATAATTAATACTATATGAACCTATATAATACATAATACACTATCATATATATATATATAACAATAATATACATAATATATAATATTATATATATAGAGTCCTACCCTATATATATATATTATATATATAATATATATAGTAATCAATATATATATATATACTATATAATGCAGGTAATATGCAATTGTGAAATAATATATTTTTGCTTTCTTATGTCTGTTTTATGCTATATCACTTCATTATATATTGAATAAACTTCGGTGCTGCTAACTTCATTTAATAATATATAAACTATACAATATAATATAATATATATATATAGAATATACTAATAATAATAAAAATATATATCTATATATTATATATATACATATAATATATATTATAGATAATAATACATATATATATTATATGAGGCGCGCGCGCCCATATTTATAGGCAGATGATCTGTAATATTTATATTATTAATGAATCGTTGGTGGTGGGGTGTGTGATCGTGGGGGTGTTTTTGGTTGGGACGTAACGGCAATATTTATTATATATAAAATTATACTATATAATATATATATACTAATGACTATGACTATATAATATATATACTATATTAATATATATTATATACTAATATATAAATATAATATTATATATATATATATATATATAAGTACTATATATAATATAAATTGGCCCCGATTAGTTTTTTCTTGCTCCGCTTCGCCCCGTAAGATTCTTAATTTATCAACGCTGTATTAGATATCAATAATAAATTTATAAATAAACGTTAGCGAAATAATTCATTATTTTGTATTCATACTAATAACTAAATATACTAATTATATATATCGATATAACTTGTGTTTGTGGTGTGGTTGTGGTGTGGTGGTCCTAGGCCGGGTGAGTGGTGTGAGGTGGTGGTGGGAAATACAGACGATGTTGTAGTGTGGTGGTGGTGTGGTTGATATATATCACTGAATATGCATACTAAAAAATAACTCTATACATATAAAGATATACCTATATTTAGAAATCATAGTTCCTTTAACAGTATAAAATATATTATATAATAGAATATAGTATTTATACGACTATACATATATATACTATGTACTATATTAGGTATCATATAGTATATATATATATATATATTATTACTAATATATACTAATATTTAATATACTTAGTATTTCATATATATATATATACATTATAATATAATATTAACCCAACAATATATATACTATATTATAATATATATATATATTATATAATATTATATATATATTATAAATATATATATACTATATATATACTATATAAAACATATATTATAATATATATATATAATATATATATACTACTAATTATATCTATACTATTATAAATATAAATATACATATATATATATAATATAATATTTATAATTATATTTATATCATTTTTTTTTTTTTTTGTTTTTTTTTTTGTTTTTTTTTATACTATATATTGTATATATGTATTTATCTATATATATATAGATATTATATAAATTTATATATATTAAAATCTTGTTCACTTATTTGTGATTCAGCCTTCCAATCTTCTTTTTCCGGCTTTTCTTTGCTCTGATTTTTGTACAGGCAATAACAACCAAAAACAAAACCCGAAGCCAAGCTGAGGCAAAACAAGAAAAGGCCTTATTCCAAGGTGAGATCGCTATGGCGTGCTCTTTCAACGTTTCCGCCGTCGTTTGAGAAGGCAAGACCGTAGCCCAGCTTAGTCTAGCCGAAAAGCCCGAAAAAAGAAGCTATAATTTTTGCTAACTCATAGTTTTTCTCTGTTGCATATGCTTAAACTTTTCCTTAGCAAATTAATAACAAATATATTGTACATTTCATTCTTTGATTATATATTCTCGCCGCTTAAGGCGTAACAAGAACTATTTTTATCATTTTTAATTCTTGCAACGAAAAATTGTTTTTGTTTTGATAGATGAAAAACTCTAAATACAATGAAAACTCATAGAATCCCTATATATTTATTCTTCCAAAAACTTCTTATAAATTATTATATACTTTAACATTTTGTATATTTTGAATAAGATTTCATTGCAAGAGATGGTTTCTATGTGCGTTAAATTGTTTTTAAAATTTTCTGGCTTCACACAAGTGTCATCGCAATTTTATTTTCTCTTATAAGAGCAACGTTTTGCAGAATTTAAGAATCGTGCTGCCCCAAATAGATAATCCCCTCTTTAGTTAACTGATTAACTCGAAACTCTCGAATGTAATCACGAAATATACTTAAGAAGATTCATAAAATAATCTATGAGAACCATTGTATTTGTTACATGACAGTGGACAACCATATTTTTGGGTAAAAATTAGAATCGTTCTTCCAGTGTTGCCCAAGTTTATCCATTATTTTCCAAAACAACTTCTTTGAAAATTTCCTCTCTCCTGTTTTTGAAATCATAGTATATAGCAAATCATATTATTCAATGTGATTCCACCAGAATGGAATACTATCTTCTATTGATAGTCTGATTGGCCTAATTCTACCATTAGACAATTAGTGTCTAATCATATTTAAATGCCGCGTTGAATTAATTTTGAGTAATTAATTTTTAATCATAAAGAAATGGAATAAGAATGAGAAATCACAGATATAGCAATTTTCGCAAATGTTCACTGCAAGTTTCAAAGTTAACCCATCTTAGTAAATTCACATCTCTGTAACTTGATGCAATATATGCATGCAAGAAGAAGCCGGATATTTAAGCGGCATATTAATTTTAAGATATTGTTAGATGATGTGGTGAAAATGATGCAATATTTTTCTTAAGCATCATAATAAATGATGATAAAAACTGTTAATAAAAAACGTTTAGATATTTTCGTTTGATATGTTTAGTTACATTCCTATAATAACTACAGTAGCAGTAGTAGGGTAGTAATTACAACGAATCAAATTAAAAAGTCTTGTAACCCACACAGCTCCGAGAGTTTTCAACCCCATTCAAGACATGCCCTATCCCCATCAAAACTCGTGCCCCCAATTTCCGCGAACGTCACTACCTCGTCATCAGATGAGCGCTTAGTGTTCCCAACACCTCCGGAGAGGAGTATCATGCCTTAAAGTACGACGCCGTGCGCTAAAGCCCAATGCGCCGCGCAAAAAGTTATATACTTAATATATATATATTATATAATATATCATTATATATATAATATATATCATATATAATATATATATATATATATATATAAGCGAATATTATATCTTATATTATATATATAATAACTATCATCATCATCCACTCCATCATCATCATTTTCAACTGTCCCTTGCCGTTCCCCCAGAACTGGGCGGTAGGGCCTGCCCCGCAACATACACCAGAAATCGAGCGCATGCAGAATGAACATTGTAGCGGCATAAATAAGTGGTAGCGGACCCCAACCCAGCTACCAATTATATATATCATGTATATATTATATATACTATATATATATATATATATATATTATATATATTATATACTATATATTATATATAGTATATATATATATATATATTATATATATATATATAATAATATATATAATATTTACATCCTATGCCCCTATGCTAGCCGCAGAGTATAGCCGTCTGTTAAGTGGGCACCCTAGCTATGGTATTAACAAAAATGAAAAAAATAGAGAAAAATTATGCTAAATAAAATATGCAAAATAGCGTAGTAGTCCCTAGTAGTAATGGAACCACTGGGCCGAACCCACCCTTTTCGCTAGGGAGGAATAGAGCTATCGCCTTTCAAACTTGCGAATATAAATCTATGTATGTGATAAGCCCTGCATCCCACGCCGAGTTTTGGCCTGCACCGGCTAGCTCACCCCTAAGGGGGTGCTGCCCCCTGTAGCGCCAGCGTCAAATCGTCCTGAAAACCCTGCCTTAGGCTTAACGATATCAGCGGCCTAAAATTGGATGTGAGCCTATATGATGACGTTAATCTCGTCGAGACGAGATATACGTCCCTCTGCGTCCCCCGAGTAAGGGGACGTAGCCCCACAAAAAATTAAAAATTCCGTAGAAGACTGAAACTTGCGAGACATGAATGCGAGGCAGTTGGAATCGGAGACGCCGAGTCGGGTGCGAGTCGGATCAGGATCGGAGTCCAGAGACCCCCGGAGGGGCTCGTCCCCAGTTGAAAAAAAGAAGAAATGCATGGAATTCAAAACAGAAGAAGAAAAGAGGAAGAAGCAAAGCGAAGAAGAGAAGGAAGAAGAGGGGGGAAAAAAAATCGAAAGCGCAATAATGAGAAAGAATGAGGAAGGAGAAGGAGCGCCTGAGAAGGATTCAGAGTTGCCCCGGCCACCGCGTGCTGGAGCACTGCGCCGTGCCCGCAGCCTTAATAAACATTCGTAGAACAACAATCTTGTGCTCCTGTATAAGGGTTATCGACGTCGTAGAACTCGAATATGTTGCGTTATAAATCCGTGTAGGAAGCTCTAGAATGCCACATCTATCCATCCCCCCCGACTGAAAAAAAAGCACAGAGTGCATAACAGAGGTCGAAGCCGAGCCAAGAAAGAAGCCGATGAAGCCGCAAGAATAAAGCAAAAAGAATAGAGAAGACGATCTAACTAACAGAGGAGGTAGCGAGCTATGACAGCTGCCACCGGTGCAGCCTCCGCGCGTGGCGCGCCTGACCGAGTTTATTAAATATTGTGTAATGATACAATATGGATGCTCTATAATATGCTTATTGGGATCTGCCTAGCAATGTCAAAAATAATGCCGTTATCGCTGAACCCATCCCAACGAAAAATAACATCAAAAAGACTCCCCTCTTACCTACGCACGACCATAACCACGTGAGAGTAGCCTAATCGGTCAACTATGGACGCCTGCGACCCACCTCTCAACATCGCACGCCTCGTTTCTCGCTCCTAACTATATCCCGCAACAGTCGTTTCCGTCACACCTATCCAATTCCAAATCCCACCACCTCATCAAATATATCGTTCTACACACACACTCCCCTCTATAAAGCAGTCTACTCGCGCACATCCACACACACCTACAAACTCGACCATCACACACACCCCCACCGCAACGTGCTTATGAACCACTTGTGAATCTAGTTGATCTATTGCATCTATTGATCTATTGATCTAGTTGATTAAGGTCAAATTTTACTAAAATTGTCTATGTATTTACGCTACCCTAAAATCAGTAAATCAGTAAATCAAACCACCAATCAACCCACCGCTCCTGACCAGTTGCTGATCCCTAACTTGCATCTGGATTGACATCTATTGAGTCCTATGATACTTTAAGCCCCGTCAAATTTTTTACTAAAATTGTTCAGTGTTTTACATACCTAAATCAGTAAATCAGCATAAATCAGGCCCACCCAACCCTACCCTTGTAGAAAAAACTTAAACTCTCAGTTTTTAGTGGTTTTATAATTGATCATATTGATCTATTGATCCTTGATCTATTGATCTAATCGTCAATGTTTTTATTAAAATTGTCATGTTTTACATACCTAAATCAGTAAATCAGTAATCAAGTCACCCAACCTACCCTCCTGCTCAGTCTGTGATTCTATTGATCTATTGATCTATTGATCTATAATCTATTGATCTATTGATTAAGGTCAAAATTTAGACTTTACTAAACATTGCTCACTGTTCCATACCATACCACTCAACTAAATCAGCCTAAATCAGTCAAATCAAGTCAATCCCAACCGACCCTCCTGACCAGTTGTACTCTATGACTCGTATTACACCACTATATACATTTGATCTAATTGATCTAATTGATCTAATCAGCTAAACTTGCAGAATCTATTTCTGAAAATGAGCTTTAGGGGATGATTTTGGACGTTCTTGCTGAAAATAATATTTTAAGATTTCCGTGCCATTCATAAGCATAGAGCTCTATTGATCTATGGATTCAAGTCACATTTCGAGTATCACTATGGATAAACATAACATAAAAACAAAAGTTTTCACATTAATAAAGCTTACTTAGCATCATGTAAACTATGAATATAACCCCCAAAGACAAATCTGACACGTCTTAAACATGAATAAACTTGTTTGGGCCGTAACGTTAACCAAAGTTCCACATTTAACAACAGTCTAAAGCTAAACTACATAACATACAAAGACGCTAAACCTATTCACACTTGCGTCAAGCGCCAACGCCCGCTCCTTCTATCATAACAATGTCTAAGTTTTTACATTACATCGGTAATATATTAGCCAAAAAATGTACCGCCGAACCTTGTTGTAAATATCATACAGCACAGCCAAAAGTATGCCCCCTAACGTAGCCAAAGTTCGTTCACATTAATTAATACGTTACCATAGATCGCGCTCATATCACCCAATATTTCTCTCGTAGATACACATATATTACTCCCATACGATCAAGAAAATACCCGACCGCTACCGCTGAGAGCTCCATCTCCTATGCGACTTAAGAGCCTACACCACTCCCATTACTCGCCCAAATACCACCTCATCCACAACATAAGCCAAACGGCCACACTAGTCCTATCAACCTCAGGCTAGAAGAGCTATCCGGTAGACATAACCTGACAAGATCCGCGACAAATTCACACACACGACTTTATCAAACATATCGACCAACATGACCAATGATTATACGTGCTCAGCTTACACCTTCTCGGTCTCATCTTCCACTCACACATCATCGTCCCACAGACCGTTCTTTAACAAGCAAAAACTATTAGCATCTCAACAACAATACTATACCATCTGTCTCACTCGCCGTTACACGCCGCGTATACCGCCCCTAAATACCTACTATGCCGGCTAAGACCCAAACACAACGTAAAGTTCTTACCACCAGCACTCACCCGTAGCGCCTAGTTTCCACACGATCGCCAGACTTTAAAATCGCGTGAGCGACAATAAATGGCGTCTTAGCTTAACGAGCACAACAACCAGGGTTACCGGGGAATAAGACAGCTACCACCTCTAACTCTCAGACAAATAGCCGGAACTATACGCCCATCGTGGCCCACTAACACCTACCAAGTTCCTCGTTCTACAGACAACGGCACTAGGTAATACGATCGCACGTGAGCCAAACACCCATTCTATAAAGCCCTACACCCAACCATCATTGCAACCCTTCACTTCAACTGTGAGTAGCGCGAGCGACACTGCTAAAGCATTTTTTTGGAAGATCCGATTCTACCTCCCGCTCGTCTTCTCTTTTAGTAGACTCCCGACTCTCCTCCCAGTTCCACGAGGCTAACATCTACCACGACTTCGCGCGCCCATCTCACCTGAAATAAGATCCTCATTCTATCTTATGGCCCCTCACTAAACTCTATATAGTGCTCGAGTCCCGCCACCGTACGTACACTGCAACTCATAACCCTTAATGTCAACGAGGCACGTATGTCCGTTCCTACCTCAAACCTCTCTGGTATAATCCACACACAAGCTCAACGTGATCGTATCCACGCGTTACACACATAACGCGTTCTACCGCGTACTGTACCAGAACTCATAGTCCACACCGGTATTGTTGTAGATACAGCAGCGTAACTCTCCGTCTGGAAGCATCTTCCCCCCACCAGCGGTAAGGTGCGGTGACGATCATAGAGATGCTCCACCTCTCCTTCTACCGTCTGACCCCATACCCGGTAAAAGCTTATCCCTTACTATCTAGAATCAACAATACAGACCCCACATCCTTCCAGAGTGTGCGAACCTAACCGCATTCATTTACCCCACGCAACCCTATAAAACTAATATGCGTATCACTCCTTCCCAACCCACTATCGAACCCAACATCGACATGAACACTACACAGCCTTAAGAGTCATACGACAGTGATCTGACACACCAACTGAACCTCTGGACGCATCTCCATCTACAAAAGCTTATCCCTCCTTGCATCATCGAGGTGCCACCGGCACACTGTAGAACACCCTACACACAACTCACCACAGACAAGCACCTAAAGCCACCGTCACATACTGCATCTACACAGTGACGAAGGCTTACCCACCACAATCCCGTCCATATCATAATCCGCTCACCTCCGTCGCCTGAGTCAATGCCCTTGTATCTACCTTGCCTATAGCAGGCTTTCCTAACTTCCACACCCAGTAACATTACTTACCTCTTTTTCACATATGCATAATAACGCTCATCCGTCCATCTAACCACTCCATGCGAGCACTCACCGAAAACTAGAGCATTTGAACTAGCCTCACTCCTGCCACTCGCAACTGATCTAAAACTTCTGAACACACCTCATCTCCACACGTGTCCTCACTGTCCACACACGTGCCCACTAACTACACCCATGATTAACAACCAGACACTGACCAACCTCCTAAAGACATGTACACAACAGTCTTTCTAACAAGCCAGTCACGACTTATGCCGCACCGCGACACACCAATAACGAGAGCACTTCAAGCGATGCCACAATGAGCTTGACTCTCCGGGACCTACACGCGCACTCTACAATCTCTAATCTCACTAGCGCTCATTCCCAATTCACTCTCCATCTAACACGCAATACCTCACCTCTCCACACGCTATACTCGCACAGCCGGCACGTTAACAAAAAAATTTATCATTACTATACTTGGTCCTAATCAATCTTATAGTCAGCTCATGCTTACCCAAGACTGTACAATGAGATCTAAAACATAGCCAAAGTTTTAACCAAACTACAACTACCATAAAAAATAAGTTCTTCTGGAATAACAATATCACTAGCTAAATTCGCCTAACTAGTTTACGCTGATTTTCAGCCTAAAGGCCAGTAATACAGCCTAAATCAGTAAATATCAAACCACCAACCCATCCCCATCCCTCTCTCCATGACCTTATCCCTCCGTCTATTTTTTTCTGCTTTTTTGAACGTGCACTCTATCGAGCTCTCCTCAGATGTTCTCACCATCTGCAACTGCCAGTAGGAAAGTCATCTTCCAACCGTCAGCCGCACAAGCATAGACGACCAACGAACAAAGTACAGTCCAGTTTACCATCGCATCAACCTACAACTCACCTAGCTCGGACCTCAATTCACTTAGTGATCCATCTCAGATCAATCTCACTGATTTCTCAAACAAGTGCACAATGTGCAACCGACGTCACTATCACATAACATCGCTACAGCAATATAGCTCAGACTATTATACCTAATAATGTACGTAACACACACTGAGCAATAAACCTTGCTCCCATTCCCAACAAATCACGCACATCATCCAGCGGCATAGCTTTATCTATCTCCACAGAGAGATCCACCTATCTACTACACCTCTACACGCTTTAACGTCTGTTGAGAGCTGAGCTCCGCACATGTCACTCTAAGGCTCATCTCTACAGTCCCTACTCGCAGATCATACCACCCCATCATCATACAAAACGAAACCTATTCACACTTTTTCAAGCATATATCTCTAACATATCAATGCTTATTTAAACATTAAACTTCGGAAATAATTTAACAAAAATTAGCCATAACCATGGTTCTAAGAATCAAACTGACAAACAAAATATAATGCTAACGCTAACAATTTTTTACATCAACTTCGCTAATATTAACAAAAAATTCATCATAACATCGTCTAAATATCATTAATCCCAGACGAATTATTGCAACATAACAAATTTTTAAACAACATAACATAAAAATAACAAAATTTATTCTGACATAACAAAAAAATAAGTCTTTGCAATAAAATATCACAGTAACCCGTAATAGTTTACTGATTTAAAGCAGTAATTCATTCCAGTACATCAGTAAATCAAACACCCATCACCTGCAGCCCCTGCCTCATCCATCCGCCTATGCATCTATCGACAATCTATTGATTCAGGTCATATTTCGCAGATCATTTTGGATCAGCAATAGCGTAAAGCGCGGATATCTAACAAGAATTCCCTTAACAAAGCGACCAATCTATCAAAGAATACCAACATCTTGAACTAAGAATTGACACTATCTCATCAAAGTGTCACTCGTGTCGAGTATAACATCATTTGACCTATGAACAATCGTAGACATTAGCAAAATTCTAGCGGCAAACCTAACATTACTCACCAAAAACTTAACCTAGGCTCACGTTTCTAACACATCATCGTCAGTTAACACAGTAATATCTTAACAAAACACTCATCATTCTCTAACAAATCAGTGTTATTTTCACATTTTCATAGTAATATTTAACAAAAAAGTACCTAAACTACGAATAAACAGTCCTCATTAACCAAGAGTATCTAATACGCCACTCACCGTCCTACATCGACACAGACAACTGCATCCGCTTGAAAGGCCGTGTGATCCTGCGAGGGGGATCACCCCCGAAGGGGTGTAAGCGCATTACCATTCCGAAGGAGGGGTAAAGCCTCAGCCCTTCGGGCTGGAGGCCTAAAGCCCGCTTACCACCCCTTCGGAGTGATCCCCCCACTCGCCAGCGCATTCAACACTCCTTTCAAGGGCGACGCATCCAAACTGGGTTTCTCTTGCGAAGCGGAATGGTTGCCTTTAGATACTCTGCGTATAAAACTGCTTCGTAAGTTGCGCTACGCATTGTGCTTAAATGATTACTATGACAAGTGAAAATAACACTGCCGCTTAGAGAAATGATGAGTTTTTAGTAAAGATATTACTGTGTTAACTGACGGAGATGTGTTAGCAGAAACGTGACCCTAGGTTAAGTTTTTGGTGATTAATGTTAGGTTCCCCCCTAGAATTTTGGCAAAAGTCTATGATTATTCATATAGGCAAATGATGTTATACTCGAAACGTACACTTTGATGAAGATAGCCTCAATTCTTAGTTCAAGATGTTGCGTATCTTTGAGTAGATTGGTCGCTTCTGTTAAGGATAATTGCTTAGATAATACGGCCTTTACCATGCCTGCCATCCAAATGATACTCGAAATATGACCGGAATCAATAGCGTCGTATAGACATAGGCGGATGGAATGAGCAGGGCGACTGCAAGGGTAAGGGGATGGTTTGATTACTGATTTACTGATTTACTGCTTTAAAATCAGTAAACTATTACGCCTTTACTGCGATATTTATTCAAAGACTTATAATTTTATGTTATGGCAGGATAAAATTTGTTATTTTTATGTTTATGCTTGTTAAAACTTTGTTAGAGGTTTTATCAATTATTTCTTGGGATTATGATATTTAGACGATGTTATGATGAAATTTTTGTTAAATAATTACGCAAAGTTGAGTGCCTAAAAAAAGTACGTTAGCATATACTTTGTTGTTTCAGTATGCATGCCTTAGACATGCGTTATGCCCTAATTTGTGCTTAAATATTACGATGATTAATGCTAAAAATTAACATTGATATGCTTAGAGATATGCTTGCAAAAAGGTGTGAATAGTTACGTTTTGTATGAAGCTGTTATTTACTGTTGCTATGCGCGGGAGTTTGTTAATGTTAGCTAGTTTATCGTACGTATGCGCTGTGTTAGGTTTTAGCGTTTGTACATTAGTATTCTTAGTCAACTATGTTAGTTAGCTTTATTAATGTAAAAAACGTTGTTACGTTAGCATATATTCGATGGTTGCTATATAAAGAACTTATTTTTTATGTTATGTTAACCGAAATGATACTCGAGATGTGACATGAATCACAGGATCAGAATAGATCAAACAAGCGTCATGGAGATGAGGGGTGGCCGGATGGCGTTGCGTTTGATTACTGAATTTACTGATGTACTGCTTTAAAATCAGTAAATATTACAATTTACTGAAATTTTATCAAAGAACTTATTTTTATGTTAATGTTTGGATAAAACTTGGAACTTTGTTATTGTTCACAGTTTATTCATGGGCTCTGTATGATAATTAGACAATGTTATGATAAAGTTTTGTTAAATATTACTGCTGTCAATGAAAAATTAACGTTAATTTGTTAGAGATATTGCCTTGGAAAAAAAGCTCCTATAATCTCGTCACACCTCGTGCGTACTGAACACTGAATAGGTTACGCTTTTGTACGCTACAATGCTAGTTACTTTACTGACGTTAAGCCTGGGCAACTTTGTTAAGTTAGTAGCTTTATTCGCCCCTGCTAAGGTGCGTCAGCGTTTTGCTCAGTTGTTACAATATATTCGTAGTCGGTCATGCTATGTTAGCAATTTATTAATGTGAAAACAAGTTACGTTAGCATATATTCGTTGCCGTTAGTATATAAAGAACTTATTTTGTACTATGTTATTGTTGTTGTTGTGTCTAACGAGAATATATACCCTTTTGAACTGATATGTCTCATTCGTACGTCCGATATTCTTGCATTTACTTTCTTCTGATTGGTTGCAAGAAAGAATCTCATTTACATTTAAGGGTTGGTTATACACTATTTTCTTCATAGGATAGCTTTTCGCCAGTGCTGATATGATGACATCTCCCCGCAATCTCTACGCATTTGTTGTTGATATCTTCCGAGGAGTTTCGCCTTATTCACAACGATTGTGTCATTGTATATTTAATCGTAAACAAAATGGAGATCGCTACATTAATGCATAAGAGCAATGTTTAAATATATAAGTATTGCCATCACTTATGCCAAATGGTTAAAGCATTAAAATCATTATTTCCTATGTTTAGAGTTGGTATATTTCTGAATGGGGACGGCAGTCTAAAAAGAGGCTAAGTCTAAAAACTTTATTTTATTCGTCTTTACTCGTTAGGTACTTATGATTGTTAGGTACGGCTTATGCATAAAATTTTTGGTTAAAATTACATGTTAATGCCTAAAATCCCGCATATGCTTCGCTTTATTTGAACTAACGTTGTTAATGGGCGTAGCTGTTTAGTCGTCGGTTGTTGTGTGTTAAGTACGTTATGTCCATAGTTTAGCTTTACAGAGAGTAAAAAACTTTACTTTGTTTTCTTTACCCATTAGGTATTATGCAGGTTTATTTTTTGTTCTAATTTTTCTGTAAATTATTACTATGTTAATGTAAAATTAACATTGTCATGTTGGAGATATGTTTGATAAAGCTTGCGACTGGATTATGTTTTTGTGAGCCCTGTTCCAACTTTACTGTTGCCATAATTTGGACCTTTGTTAATGTTAGCAGTTTATCTTGCTTAAGCTGTGTCTGTTTTTGTCGCTTGTATATTATATTCTTAGTTCTAGCCATGTTGCTTATGTTGGCTTTATTAATAGGAAAACTTTGTTACGCTTAGCATACTTTGCCTGTCGGTATGATAATTACACAAGGTTGCGGTAAATTTTTGCTAATCTTTACCCATAGTTAATGTCAAAATTAACATTGTTATGATAGAGACATGCTTGACCAAGTGTGATTAAAAGTTACGTCTTTGTATGCTTATGTTAGTTACTTTACTGCTTGTTAAGTATGGAACTATGTTAACTTTGTTAACGCTAACATTTTATTCATGTTTAAGACGTGCTAAGTTTGTCGTTGGGGGTTAAATTCATAGTTTAGATGATGCCAAGTAAGCTTATTAATGTGAAAACTTTTGTTTTTATGTTATGCTTTATCCCATAGTGATACTCGCAAATGGTGACTTGAATCCATAGGATCAAGGTAGATCATGAGTTCAAGATGGAACAGGAGCGGTGTTGGGTGGTGGTTTGATTTACTATTTACTGCATTTAGGGTATGTAAAACGTTAAAATTTTGGTAGTAAAATTGCACTTAATCAATAGATCAATAGATCAATAGCATCAATGGATCAATAGGATCAATAGATCACAACTGGTCAGAAGGGGGTTTGGTGACTTGATTTACTGATTTACTGACTTTAGGCGTATGTAAAACATGCACAATTTTAGGCTAGTAAAACTTTGACCTTAATCAATAGATCAATAGCATCAATAGATCAATAGATCATGATTGGACAGAAACGAGGCGAGCCCGGTGATTTGATTTACTCGTTTACTGATTTAGGGTATGTGAAAACATGACAATTATTAAAAAAAAAATTTGACCTTAATCAATAGGTCAATAGATCAAGAGATCAATAGATCAATAGATCTGATTGGACAGCCGAGGGGTAGGTTGCCGCGTGGCCCTGATTTACCTGATCTTCTACGGCATTTAGAGGCTATGTAAAACATAGACAATCTTTAGCTAAAAAATTTGCACCCCTTAATCGAATTAGAATCAATAGCATCAAATAGATCAATAGATCAATCATAATCAACAAACTGTACAGGAGCACCGGCTGCGTTGCGATGGTGAGCTTGATTACTGATTACTGTTTAGCGGTACGCATTAAAAACATGAACTTTTTTTCTAAAAATTTACCTTAATCAATAAGCACCAGATCTCTTGGCGATCGTTCACTAGCTCGCCGTCATGAGGGTGGCGTGCTGATGGTGGTTAGACCTTTCACTGCATTTACTGCCCTTTAGCGGTATGTAAAAACGTAAATTTAAGTAGTTAATAAACATAAAAAGAATAAGACAGTTTTAATTATTGAATAATAATTTATTCGTTTTTATTTTTTATTTTTTATTTTTAGTTTAAACTTATATTTTCATAACGAGGTCTTCAGAAATCTACAGCATCCAATAACATATCATAAAGACATCAACTATCTGTATCATACACAAATATTTTAATAAGTCGCACCGCACCGGAGCCAGCACCGCGGAGCCCTTCTCTCCATACTTTTTCTCTGATTTTAGATTCGACCCTATGTCTTTCCTCTTATTCTTCCTTATCCTTCCTTCTCTTCTCCCGTCGACCTTGTTTTGCACTCTGTGCCTCTTTTTTTCAGTCAGACCCCCCTCAAGGGCCGACGGTCCTAGACATCACTACACGCCGATTCTATAACCACATATTCGAGCTTCTACGACCTCAAATAACCCTTATTAAGGACACCAAGCATTGTTGTTATACGAATGTTATTTAACTCGGCACCGCAGTGCTCCTAGCCACCGGTGCCCCGGAGCCAACTCTGAATCCTTCTCACCCTCCTTCTCCTTCCTCATTCTTCTTCCTCCCTCTTCTCTCCTCCTTCTTCCTTTCTCTTCTCCTTCTTTTCTCTCCTTCTTCCTCTGTTTGGCATTCCATGCATTTCTTCTTTTTTTCAACTGGTGACCCCCCTCCGGCGGGCCGTCTCTGGACTCCGATCCTGAATCCGACTCCAACTCCGACTCCGTCTCCGCATTACAATCCTCCCTCATGTCTCCACAGCTTTCAGTCTCCTCTACCGATCATTTTTAATTTTTGCTGGGGCACCTACGTCCCCCCTTACGCGGGGACGCAGAGGAACGTGGCCTCAGCTCTCCGACGAGATTACGTCAGCATATAGTCTCACATCCAAATTTTAGCCCGATACGTTACGCCTAACATGGTTTTCAGACGAATTTGACCTTGGCCGCCTGAAGCGGGCCAGCACCCCCTAGGGAGTGACCAACGGATCACCAAAACTCGCGATGCGGATCAGCCCCTTATCACATTACATAGATTATATTCCAAGTTTGAAAGCCGATAGCTTATTCCTGCCCTAGCGAAAAGGGTGGCCGTTGCCCCAAGTGGTCCAATTACTACTGCTCCCTACAGAGAAATCTATGAGGAAACGGAGTCGCCTAGCAGCGAACCGGAGCGATGAGCCGGCTCGCTGAATCTGGAAACGCATGTTAAGTTGACATGTTGTATATCGAACAATACGTTTTCAAGCTACGAAGAATCCAATTTTGGTTGGCCCTTTCAGAACCATACGGAGTTGCATTCTAAAACCTAAAAATGGCGCAATCCCTTGATTAAAAGGCAGAAATTCTGTAAGAGAAGCCCCTGAGCCGTTTAACATTGCGAAGCTGAAGAAAGCGAAGACAAAGATTCCAGAAGGAAGCAGACGTGGCAAAACTCCAAATGAGGCGCGGCACCGAGCTCGAAAAATCAGCGTTTACCCATAAAATCGGAGAATAATAAATACACCTAGCGTTAATAAGAAAACCAGGCATTGTTACAAATATCGCCCGACTCTATTATAGGGACCTCTTAGCTTGTTAATTATAGACATTTAAATTTACTCTCTCTCTCTCTCTCTCTCTCTCTCTCTCTCTCTCTCTCTCTCTCTCTCTTCTTCTCTTCTTTTCTCTCTTCTCTCTCCTCTCTCTCTCTCTCTCTCTCTCTCTCTCTCTCTCTCCTCTCCCTCTCTTCCTTTACTCTTACTTCTCTTTTCTAATTGACATGATTTTTCAAAGGATAATAATAAACAATCAATTATATCCTGCTCCTACTAACATAACAATGCCTAACAACATGCTCACCTAACATAACCTAACCCTAATCTATAGATACATACATAAAGATCTTAACCTACCAATTACTGCTAACATACATTACCTAGCAACATATTACTTAAACTAACTTAATATTAAATGCAATTAATCAAACTAACCAACAACGTAATCTTCAGACAACATAAATAAAGATATTAGCCTACCAATTACTGCTAACATAGTAATTACTAACAACATATCACCTAACATAACCTAACTTACACTAACTTAACATATCATTAGATGCAATAACTTACGTAAAAATTTTATCACCAAAACCTGGAATTATGAACTACAAACGTAACTCACATTTATATAATACGTGTTCACATTACTGATTTTGTTCAAACGTGTACATGACGTAATGCATTGAATGTGGTTTCAATTTTAAACTGGAACATTTCTATTTTACAAGTTATATATTCTTTTTTTTTCTTTTAAGCTGTAACATTTAATATTTAAACTATAACTTTAATAATTTTATTAATTTTCTTTTAACGTAAACTAAAAAAAAAAGAATTATAATTTTTATAATTTTTTGTTTTTAAATTTTTATTTTAATTTTCCAATTTTATTTTTTTATTTTAAATTTTTTTATTATTATTATTATTATTAATTATTATTATTATTATTATTATTATTATTATTATTATTATTATTATTATTATTATTATTATTATTATTATTATTATTATTATTATTATTATTTTTTATATATTTTAATTATTTTTATTATTCAATTTTTTTAGTCTTTTTTTTATTTCAGCTTTTTATTTGAAAAATTTTTAGAAAATTAAATATTGATTATTAAATTCATGTTTTGTTGTGCTAAAAAAACGATAACATGATAACACGATAACATGTAGACACACCCCAACCCCATTTTTCTCCATTCACATTTTCCAGTCCTTTTCATATGATTTTCATATATGTACCTACATTTTTATTCTTTAATTTTTAAAATCTTATTTTATTATATGAAGCACGATAACATGATAACACGATAACACAGTAACATGTACATACAAACACACCCCACTCTCCCAACACACATGTTTTCAGTTCTTGACTATGATTTTTAACATTTATTTTGTTTGATTTTGCTTTATTTTACATTTATTTGTTTCAATTTTCAGTTTTTATATTTTATTTTATTTTGCATATTTTTAAAACATTTTATGTTTTTTTTATTAAAAATTTCATTCTTTTAATTTTTATTTTCTAGTTTTTGTTCTTTTGCTTGGAATTTTTTTACATCAAAATATAGCTTAATCACTTAATCAAATGCATACCCCTACCCTTCCCACCCTAATCTTGGATATGATTTAATGATTTAGAAATTAAATGATTTAATGATTTAAATACATGAAAAGTCATTCCTGTTAATACATAAATGCAATACTTGTTCACAATTTCCATTGCCAAACGCGTTCAGGTTAGAGTTAGAACATATCATATCATTTGTTTTATATATTTTAAAATTGATTACATTATAAGAGTTGTGAACAGTGAAAGAAGCAAATTTTAATATAATCTAGCAACTTTTTATGTGTTCTACAAAACATTACGTAATAGTAAGCCTAAAGGTACTTCTTGATGAGTCATGTTCTGAAAGTACTTTTAGGCTTATATTTTAAGCTCCGCCCATTTTCGAGCATGACACAACACATTTCATTCTTGTTTGGCATATATATATATAATATATATAATATATATATTTATAGTATCTGTTTATAAAATATAATTATTATTTATATACATATATACTATATATATATATATATATATATATATATATATATATATATATATATATATATAACTGTTTTAACACACCAATACATACCAAAAACTTAAACTAACTTAACCTAAGTCCTAACCTATTAAAAAACTTTAAAATGTTACCTAAACCCCTTATCACTTTTATAAATCCAGATATTCAATTAATGGATCTGGTGCACTAAACGAATGTTTTTGGTGCTTTTTAGCATTTGTTAGTGCTTTTTTAGCAATTTCAGTCCTTTTGACGTAAATAATCTAATATATCTAACATGCTAAGCTACGAATAAATGCTAAAATTAACAAAGTTCACAACCTATCAAAAAAAATAAAAAATCTATCTAACAATATTGGTAAAACTATCATCACCAGCAAAATATTTAACATATCAATTACTGCTAGCATAATATTACATAGCTTAACACTACCATAATTTTCTAGACCTTCTCTAACCTAACCTACTGCAACATTACCTACTATGACTATCAATGCCTAACGTAACCAAACATTATATAATGGGTGTTCACATGAATGACCCTGTTCTAACGTGTACGTGACATCATTTCTATGACCTCGCTTATTGTATTCCGTTTCCTAAGTGATGCGCATTAAGATAATTTAGTTTTATATTTATATGTTCTTTTAAAAAACTTAAATTTCATATTTTTGGTTTGCTGACTTTTTATTATTTTGTTTCATTTTTAAATTTTTTTTTTATATATATATTTTTTTTATTAAATTTTTACTTAAATTCATATTTTATTGTAATAAAACAAGAAAACACGAAAGCATGATAATTCGATAACATGATAATTCAATTACATGTATATACTGTATATATTACGAACAAATAATTTCAGTTCTTAACCTATGATCTTGTGTTAAGTTTTTATTTTGTTTTATTTATACTTATTGTTTTTGAATTTCTTTAATTTTATATTTATTTGTTTTGATTTTTAAGTTTTTATATTTTATTTTTTATTTTATCTTTATTCATTTTATTTTTATTAAATTTTTATTCTTTTAATATTTATTGCTCTTTTTGTTAACTTTCTTATGTTTTTTTTAGTTAGAAATATCTCTTAATCACTTAATTACAGCCATACTCTCCCGCTCTCAACCCCTTCTTGGATATGATTTAATGATTAAATGATTTAATGATTTAAATACATGAAAACTCCGTCATCTTGCTGAATAAACACTTTATCTCGTAACAATGCACACGCATTCACATAACCTAACATTAACAAACTGAACTACCCCTACCTATCAAGAGTGACCCAACTATTCTCTAGCATATCATTAGATGCTAACGTTTCAATATCTATCAAGATTTAAAATAAAGAAACAAAACTTAACATAACCAAACAAAAACTAACATATGTTAACTGATCTAACCTGCTGAACTATTAATAAATATTAATATCAACAAACGTTCCTAATTAACAAAGATAGTTTTTCTAATTTTACCTTGCAAAATTTATCCTAACATACCTTACCTAACAACATGCGTCAAACTAACATCATTTTATCACGCATTTTAGCCTATCAATTGCATTTACAGTACCAATTGCATTTAACCTATAAATTGCAGTTAACATAATATTGCAGAGTTTAACATACTATCATTTTTTAACCTAACCTCAGCATAACCTTTCAAAGGATACATGCTTAGCCTAACAAACTGTTTTACCTAGCAGAGGTTAACCTGACCAAACTTATCATAGTTACCAATACCTGTCTGACTAACATCGTTCAAAAAAACTTTAACCTATCAATAATCGTTAACATAATAATACCTGACCTAATTCAACCTCTACGCAACCTCTGTCATCACATCATTAGTTAAGATAACATCATTTAACAATATTTTATCATAATTTATAACACAATTGACCTAACATCGCTGAGCGCTAACACCATCTTGTTCAATAATATTCCTCATGTACAAATAACCATTTTACTAAAAAAAACACCATGAATCATAAGTCCTTCAATATTATTTTAAAAGAGAATAGAAAGATATAGGTGTAAGTAATTACGCAAGAGAGCAGATGAAAGAGATGGTTTCAGAGTTGTTAGGTCAATTTTGTGCTAGGCCTTCTTTCTGAAGTAAAATAAAATTTATTACTTATTGAGTCAGGTAAATGTAGGAGTGAGTTTGATGAAAAGCAAATATATATATATATATTTAATATAGATATATATATATATTATATATAATATAATATATATATATATTATATATATTAATAATATATATATTAGTATATATAATATATATATATATATATATATATATATATATAATATATTATATATAATATTTAAAACTTTTAGAAATATTTTAATAGGATCAGACAGAGGAAGAAGAATGGTATTTGTTCAATGATGGTATGAAAATATTTAACCTGCTCTTTGTGACAACACAAGAACGGAGCTTTGATTTATGACAACTATAGGCGACAACTGTTATTTCAATAAGCAACTTACAAATTCTTTGTGTATCTAATTTAATGTAATACTATGCTCCATTACACTGTGATCTAATATATTATAATTTCAGGATAAATTATTGAAATGACCAAATATGAGCAAACAAACATCAATTATCAACAAAACATTTCTTACATTTTGTGACAAAGTCTAAAAAGATCTGTCTGCAGGTATATTTCTTTGAATTTTTTCTGTCATGTAAAGATTATTAGGAGTTGCATCCACTTAGCCTGTATGATATTACGTTAACCCATTAATATAATACTATTACTCTCTTTATTGCATGTTCTCCATTCCCTAATTAGATCGTAAAAAATCCTTTAGAAGTTCTCTCTCTCTCTCTCTCTCTCTCTCTCTCTCTCTCTCTCTCTCTCTCTCTCTCTCTCTCTCTCTCTCTCTCTACTCGTCTCTCTCTCTCTCACCCACACACCACACACACACACCACACACACACACACACACACCACACCACACGCACACACACACACACACACACACCACACACACACACACACAACACACACATATATTCTTTTAATGACAATAGATACAAAGAGAATTATACCAACCGATTAAAAGAAATAAAAAACACATAGGGAAACAACAAAACAAATAAATAACCTACGCAGGCGACATATAACACTAAACACAAACAAAAAAACACAACATACACACTCACAAATACACTATTAATATATATATATATATATATATATATATATATATATATATATATTATATATATAATGATTTATTCGATGGCAAAGTATTTCAACGTCAGCATAGGAGCCTGAAGAAACAATTGATTTCAAGTGATCCCTCAGGGAGAAGTCCATCGGATTTAGGTCTGAAGATCATGTAGGTCAGCCTATAGGTTCCGTATGGCCTATCCAATGGTTGTGGAATCTTTGATCTAAAAGGTTTATTAACTCTGCTAAAATGGAGTTGTTCAATGTCATGCATAAATCACCTGCATCACCGATTATACCTGCCAAGACATTGACACAAAATTGACGTTGGTGTCGCAAATAGAAATAACCATATGGATTTTCTTCAGCCCGCTGATGCGTGTTATGAAAATTAACAAAGCCATCTCTGTTGAATGTAGCTTCGTCAGCTAATTAACCAAAGTAAAAAAAAATTGGATCCTCAATAAACATTTGAAGAAACCTTGTACATAAGTTAATTCTTGGAGGATAGTAGTCTTTTTGAAGATCTTATACCCATTGAAGGTGGTACTTACATGCAGTTTTGTTGCTTTAAAGCTCCGTACTGTCATATATCTGACATTCTCTTGTGTTTCTATTCGTCGGGTGCTGTTGACAGAGTATTTCTCGACGTGCTGCAAAATTCTCTCGTCGCCTTCAACAGTTCGTACGAGCACTGGTCTGTCTTGTCTGATGCTCGTTTTTTAAAATGTTTCTGTAGATCGCAGACGTTCATGTAATCTCTGAAGGGTTTTCTTGTCTGGAAGATGCATGTGTGGAAAATGTTCCTCATAGAGCCGTCTCGCATATGCTGCTTTATATTGGGACGTTTTATACATCATATGCACGTCGGCCATTTCCTCGTTTGTGTATTTCATTTTCATTATCACGACAATGCTATTATTACTATGAGTACAATCAGGTGATATTGCCTTAAATCTGTAAAATATGTAAAAAATCTTTAATACATAAAAACACCAATTTACTATCAGTTGTATCTCAAAATATATATATATATATATATATATATATATATATATATATATATATATATATATATATTTTTATATATATATATATATATATATATATATATATATATATACTGCTATAATATATGCTATATATATATATATATATATATATATATATGGTATGAGCAATGTAACATAATCACCTGAGACACGGTTGAAAACTCTTATTAATGAGTTGAACAAAGTTGAACTATCTTTTCTATTTCAATAATATAGTTTATATTATTTTTTATGATAGATTCGTTAGACGTGAAATTTCAGTCAGCAGAAGAAAGATTTTACTCTTTCATATCAGAACATCTGCAAATTCAAATTCCAAAAGATTACAGTGAAAGAAACGTACTCATCATTCTGATTTCAAAACTGCCCACAATAATTCGGTGATGTACAAGTTTGTAATTATTGAAAATCATGTTGGAGCTC
>JABUQX010035805.1:0-35000 GCA_015478945.1 Trachelipus rathkii | reverse complement strand
GCATCATAAAAAGAAAACTTTGCACGATTTCAGGATGAATTTTTTGAAATTTGAGCACGTCAAAAATTCGTAAAGGTTGCGTCTCTGCAGTGTACAGCACAAGTGCAAAGAGAATTAAATCGAGGTTTATTAGTTTTAGTTGTAAAGTGAGGATAGAGACAGTAGGAGTGAACCGAGTAAGGTTGGCAATAAAAGACTCAAACACCTGAATTTCGGTTATATATATATATATATATATATATATATATATATATATACTATATATATATATATATATATATATATATATTATATATTATATATATATATATATATATATATATATATATATATATATATATATATATATATATATGAAATTGCTTTAAATCATCTTACTGAAATTTCGAAGAAATATCTTTGGCCTTGCTCGAGTTCTTCAAAGGTTTGTCTATAGAAGACATCTGGTCCATCGTAGCTGACGAGTTTAGTTTTATTGTCTCCACTATACGAAAATAAAGAATTTCACCATTTTTAATAACTGGAGCAGACCATGCAATTGTCAAAGATGTAAAACGAGTACTTCTTTCGTCCACAGTTAAGTTTGCTGGTGTACCTGGTGCTGAAGATTATATATATATATATATATATATATATATATATATATATTATATATATAATATATTTATATTTAATGTGGATATATAATATATATATTATATATATATATATATATATATATATATATATATATATATATATTTTATTATATTATGTATGAGTTGAATATATATATATATATATATATATATATATATATATATATAATGTGTTTGAATGTCTGTTGGAAAAGAAAATATTCAATAACATACTATCTTCATGGGTTTCAAAATCAACACAAGTATAAGAACTTTGTTCAATTTCCGAAACTGCCGATATGCAGATCACTATAAGAGGTCCAAGGAATGAGGTCCTCCAAGTAAATAGAAGAAATCTTCCCAGGTAATGTTAATGCTCTGTTATCTGTTTCGTTGTTCCATAAGATGAATCCTTGTACATTAAGGGAATAAGTATAGGGACATCTTGTTGGAAGTGGATCCCAAGTTAAGTTCACTGATCTTGACGAAATACCAATAATTTGGAGATTTTCCACCATAGGCGGACCTAAAACTTGCATATATATATATAATATATATATATATATATATATATATATATATAGTATATATCTATATAGTATATATATATATATATTATATAGTATATATATAATATATATTATATATATGGCAAGATAGATAATTACGAATAATTGGAAGCATTACTTCACAAAAATATATATTGACAAAACTGGTACAAGAATACCAAGCATAATTTATACTGCAAGGTAGGGATGTCGAAAGAGGATTGATATATATATCCATATTGAATTTTTTTTTTTAGATAATATTAAAAAATATCTGGGATTTTTTTTTATATATATATATATATATATATATATCTCTATATATATATAGCTTATATATATATATATAATATAATATATACTATATGTATTTTTTTTTAGATAATATTAAAAAATATGTGGGATTTTTTTTTTCAGCCGAAATATCGATGTCAATATTTCTTGCCTCAGTATCGTGTGATCGATAATTATATTTGCGGTCTATAAATTTTGAAGCTGTTTCCTGTCTCTATTATTCTTTATAATATCTATTTCACATGTCGGTATTTAACTAAATTTCATGTGCACCTTAAGTTTACATGTGGGATAATTTGGCCTTTATCTATATGGTTCAGAAGGAGGAAACTTAGAGACTAGAGAGAGAACTATTTATGGAACATCCATAACGTATTTTTACTTTTCAAACTAGTTACTTTTAAAGTAATCCTTCCCGATATAATACCTATATTATATATATATATATATATATATTATATATATATATATATATAGTATATGATATATATATATAAATATATTATATATATATATATATATATATATATATATATAATGCTCTTTTTATATGTATATATATATATATATATACAATTTACAATATTGTATATATTATATATATATATATATATATATATATATATATATATATATATATTATATATATATATATATAGTATATATATATATTATGTATGTATAGAAAAATAATACATATATTATATGATATATGTATATATATTATTATTATATATTATATATAATATATAGTATTAGGTATGAACTAGTATATATATATATATATATATATATATATATATATATATATATATATATATATATATATATATATATATATATATATATATATATATTATTCTATCTCTAATAAACATGAAATAAATGTTTTTCTAGTTTAGAGTCTACCGACCTTAGTTTTTATATAGGAAAATAATAACGCTTGCAATGAACAAAGTTATAATTTATAAAATAGGGGCAGGCAATATGATACTGAAAGTAGTATAGGGTACGACATCCACTGGAGAAAATGCGCCACAAAAATCAGCAAAAAAGCGCTATAAAAAGTAGCAAGAAGGCGCCACAAAAAAAGGACAAATTAAGATTTGGCTCTTTTTATTCGACAAGTCCCTAGTGTATATTTTTTCCCGCTGAGTCCGATTTTGGGATCCTTGATCCCGAAATTTGAGATTTCGAGCCCCAATTTGGGGTTCGAACCCCCATCTCTGCGTTGTACCGCAAGTTCCCGCGTTTTTAGGGATTTCAAGCGTTTTTGACGCTTGAAACGTCGAATTATGGGTTTTTGGGGTCGGCGAGGCGTTTTCTGAGGGTCTGGAACGGGATAATCCAAGTCAATGGCCGACATGCCTTAGAATTTTGTAAGGTCGTTAGATCTTAACGCTTGAGGTGTCAAATTATGGGTTTCTGAGGTCGGGGAAGTCGTTTTTGAGGTCGTTGAGGCGTTTGGCAATGGCCGACATGCCTTAGAATTTTGTAAGGTCGTTAGATCTTAACGCTTGAGGTGTCAAATTATGGGTTTCTGAGGTCGGGGAAGTCGATTTTGAGGTCGGTGAGGCGTTTGGAGCAAGGAATCTAAGTCAAATGCCGACATGATTTGGATTTTCTCTAAAATCGTTAGTTTTAAACGCTGAAGGCTTCAAGTTAGGGATTTCTGAGGTCAGGGAAGTCGATTTTGAGGCCGGTGATGTGTTTGAATCAGAGAATCTAAGTCAAATGCCGACAGGAATTGAATTTTCTCTAAAATCGAGATTTACCTTGATGGTCAAATTATGGTTTCTAAGGTCAGTGAGAATCAATTTTGAGGTCAGGTTACCTATTGATTTGTAAGAAGGTCAGGAACAAGTTTTAAATAACCCACACTTTTTCTTCTCCCCATCACATTTAGGGAAGTTCCTAGTTGCATAGTACCCCTCAAATTTGTCTACTAGCTGGAGATGACATAATATCATCGTAGATAAGGTCATTTATTTATGCACCCCATGAGAGTGATGCTGGCCCCTCCAAATAGGAAAATGCTTGTAGATAGATGAAATAGGCGAGCGCATAGAAGAGGATGAGGAATAGAGTAACATATCTTGAGTTAAGTACCGGATAAAAAGAGGTGTGGTGTGGTGCGGTGCGGTGCGGTGCTTGAGTTAGTAAACATTCGTATAATAATACAATATTGGTGTCTTTATAATGTGTATAAGGAACGGCATAACCTGATATGATGATTTATAGGTCGTAAGGATGTCCTTTGTCCTATTGGTTCTTTCCTTTGTGTGATGTGAGGTGTGAAAGAAGAGGAAGAAGAAGGAGAAATGGGGCTCAGCCCGGAAGATGAAAGGACGAAGAAGTCTCATGTGGTCGGAGCAAATGAGCATAGATGCACGAGTGATGGAGTCGGTACGGCGACGCGTTAACGTAAATCATTCGTATAATATACAACATTGGTGTCTTATATATATTGTATAAAAAGGGCGTAATAACCTGATTATCGATGGTTATAAGTTCGTAAAGGATGTCTTGGGACCCCTTCGGAGGGGGGGTATCTCCCCTGAAAACATAAGTGCACAGAGTGTGTGACAGAAGAGGAAGAAGGAGAAAAGGAGGAAAGAGAAAGGATGAAGGAAAAATAGAAGTCTGCATGTGTTGGAAGCAAATGAGCGCATATCATAGCCGGTGATTGGAAGTTGGTGCTACGCAGCGAGTTAAGTAAACAATTCGTTTAATAATACAATAGTCTTACTGTTCACATCACTGATTTCTGTTCTAACATGTACATATCGTCCATTGTATTGCATGCGACAAGGACTACCCGTTTTTAAAGGTCAAAAATTGGCAATTTATATTTTCAAATCTCATTTTCTTTATAAACGTCAACCTGATATAATTTTTTTCCCCTAAGTAGAAGCATGCCATATACTGTTTGCTATTTTATTTTATAGTTTCATTTATTTTATACTTTGTGTTATTTTTTTTTTTGTCAATATAAATTTTTATTATAGTTTATTTATTTTATTTGTTAAAAAATTATTCTGTTTTAAACTTCTTTTACTTTTTTATTTATTTATTTAATTTTTACTTATTTAAATTTATTTTTCAAACTTTATTTTTATAAGTTTCATTTACATTATACTTTTTGTTTAATTTTTTTTTATTATTATTATTTTTTATTTTTTTTTTTATTTTGCATTTATTCTTTGTGTTTATCTTTTTTTAAATTTATTTTCAAATTTTTTTTTTTTTTTATTTATTTTTATTTATTTTGTTTTATTTGCTTTAAACATTTTGTATTTTGTATTAAACTTTTTATGCTTTTCTTGTTTATAACGTGAAAAATTTGCGTTTTTACTAACCCTAAAGCAGTAAATCAGTTAAATAGTAAATCAAACTGCCTCATGCCCACCCCTTCCTACCCTATTCATGATCTATTGATCTATTGATCTATTGACCTATTGATCCAAGTCATATTTTCTTTAAAATTGTTATGTTTTTACATACCATAAAGCAGTAAATCAGTAAATCAAACTGCCCTCCCCACCACCATCATACCCATTCATGGTCTATTGATCTATTGATCTATTGATTCAAGTCATATTTTATTAAAATTGTTATGTTTTTAACATTACCCTAAGCAGTAAATCAACAAATCAGTAAATCAAACTGCCCATCCACCACCCACATCATCCATGATCTATGATCTATTGATCTATTGATCTATTGATCATATTGATCTATTGATTTAAGTCTTTTTTTCTTTAATAAATAAGTTCTTTGGATAAAAAGTGGGAAAAGAAAACAAATTTTTATAAAAAAGGACACACAATGCACATAGAACAAACATACATACCAGGGCAGGACAACTCTCACTAACCAACCATGAAATTATACTTATGAGGTCTTGACATAACATCGTCGTTGGCGAAGTTACGAAGGATGTAAATGGTACATTGCGGTTTTCGATACAAGAGGCTTACTTCTGGAGATTACGTAAGGGGTTAAAACTTAGTATGACTTTAAAGGTTCTTGGCATTATCTACGCTCGTAACCCGTAGAGAGTACCGTGTTTGCCTGTGATACAGGTTATTCCGATGGCTGGATACATTTCAATAGAAATGGAAATGGGATGAAACTAGATATACATAGAGATGTTGACATAACTATCCGTCACTTGTATTACATCATACAAAAATAATTCGTTTTCTAAAGGCTAAAGATTGACACTTCTATATTCAAATCTCATTTTCTCTTTATCAACGTCAACTATCATATTTGTCTGTTTTTATTTATAAGTTTCATTTTACATTTAATTGTTGTGTGTTTAATTTGCTTTAATTTTTTTTGAGCTTTACTTTTTAATTTTATTTCAATCTATATTATTATTATTATTATTATTATTATTGATTAATTATTATTCATGTATTTTTTATTATTATTATTATTATTTTATTATTATTAAATTATTATTATTTATTATTATTATTATTATTAATATTATATTGTTATTATTACAATTATTATTATTATTATTATTTGATTATTATTATGTATCGATAATTAATCGGGATTATCGGGATTCTTATTATCCATTATTTATTTTTATTTTTATTTTATAATTATCATTATTTTGTTTTAAAAGTTTTGTTTTTATTTGTTTGTGAATTTTACTTAATGTTAATTCAGTTTTCCAACTTTTATTATTTTTTATGTTAATTTTTTTACCTTTTTATTTACTTATCTTGTTATTTATTTGTTAAAAATCGTTGTGTTTTTAACTACAAATTCTTTTTTATAGACTCAGCTTAACAGACGTAAAGCGTAAAGGCAGTAAGGCAATAGAGCAACCCCTCCCGCATCCCTCTTGCGGAACGAAACTTTACGTCCCTTAGGGGTTTATAAAAGCATGTTTTATACGCCGCCTAAAACCGTAATAGCAGTAAATCAGTAAATCAGAATCAAATTGCCCTCCAGCCACCCTCCTACCTCCTTCACATCCTAGATGCTATGTGGAATCTATTGTTTCAAGTCACATTTCGATTATCATATTGATAAACAATAACATAAAAACAGAGTTCTGTATACACTGATCAACGAATATCTGCTAGTAACGAAAGTTTTCACATCAATAAGGCTAAACATTACATAACAAGATCTAAGAGAAAAATTTACAACGACAACCCTTGCACAACGTAACTACGAATAACTGTAACGACTAACAAAGTTCCACACTTAACACCTTAAGTAAACTACATGGCATACTAATGAGTACCTGTTTCATTGACTTGTCAAGCATACTCTCAACATATCATGCTAATGTTTACATTATACTAAGGTTATTATTTAACAAATATTTTATCATATCTTGATCTAATATCATTACTGATCAAGCGAATATAATGCTCCGTAACAAAAATTTTCACATTAATAAAGCTTACATAATCAACCTGAAGCTATAGAAAATAATGTACAGATAACAATATTCTAAAAGCTCGACACAATAATGTTTAAATTAACAATAATCTTCCGGCTTTTAACAATGCTGATTTTTTCTAACAATACGTAAACGGCTATTTCATCGACTTTTCATCATATCTCTAACCATATTTACGCTAATTTTACATTTTGACATAGTAAGAAATTTAACAAAATTATCCTACTTACCTACCTACTCGTAACCCAGCGTTTTTTTATATCCATCTCAAGCAGAAAAATCCAGTAAATCGGAACAACCACCGCGCCTACCCTCCTCTCCCGCCTATGAGTCCTTCCAGAGAGCGAGGTATTCTGTTGATCACTGTTTCAAGTCACATTTCGAGTATAATTTTGGTTAAAAAAATATGCATAGAAACAATTTTTATCAGCTAATCAACGATATATGCTAATGTAAACAAAGTTTTTCACATTAATTAACACTAACATAGCATCACTTGAACTAAGATTATAATGTACAACGACAAACATAACACATCTTAAGCACGAATAAAACAGCTCACATTAACAAAGTTCTTACACCTTAACGCAGTAAAGTAACTAAACATGGCAATACAATACGTAATGCCTCTTCAACTTTGAGACACGGATATCTCTAACATATCAATGTTAATTTTACATGCAGCAACGGGGTAATATTAACAAAACTTTTACCAGTAACCTTACCTTCTTGTTTCTGAGGGTATCAGATATAGAAGCTTTTATCCTGCTGTAAAGCTAAACTAAGAACATGACATACTTAACACACAACAGCCAAGTAATATTTAACAAAAAAAATTTATTATACCCTTATCTAATTATCATACAGGCCAACGAGTATATGCTAAGATAACAAAGTTCTCACATCAATAAAGCTAACATATCATAACCTGAACTAAGAATATAATGTACAACGACAAACCTACCATACCTCACGTATAAATATTCTGCTAACATTCACAAAGCTCCCTACTTATCAAAGGGAAAGTATCTAACAGGACATACAAAACTCAATGTATCCTCGCTTTCCCAACATATCATCAACAGCTAAAGCAGTATTATCTAACAAAATCCCTTAACAAAGTTTCCAATCTATCAAAAATACCAGCATCTTGAACTATGAATTGACACTAGCTTCATCAAAGTGTCACTCATATCAAATATAACATCATTTTGAACTATGAATAAACGTAGACATTTGCAAATTTGATAGTTGACGTTGATCAAAGAAATGAGATTTGAATATAGAAGTGTCAATCTATAGCCTTTAGAAAACGAATTATTTTTTGTATGATGTAATACAAGTGACGGATAGTTATGTCAACATCTCTATGTATATCTAGTTTCAACCCTTTCCATACTCTATATGAAATGTATCCAGCCATCGAATAACCTGTATCACAGCAACACGTAATTTCGTTACGACGTAGTAATGCCAGAACTTTAAGTATACTAAGTTTCATCCCTTACGTAATCTCCTAGAAGTACAGCCTCTTGTATCGAACCGAATGTACCATTACATCTCGTAACTTCGCCAACGACTATGTTATGTCAAGACCTCTAAGTATAATTTCATGGTTGGTTAGTGAGAGTTGTCTGTCTGTCTGTATGTTGTTCTATGGGTATGTGTGTGCGTGTATAAAAACTTGTTTTCTTTTCCCACTTTTTATCCAAAGAACTTATTTATACTAAAGAAAAAGGTTAGGAGGGTAGTGGGATGGGCAGTTTGATTTACTGATTTACTGATTTACTGCTTTAGGGTATGTAAAAACATAACAATTTTAATAAAAACTATGACTTAAATCAATAGATCAATAGATCAATAGATCAACAGACCATGAATGGGTATGATGTTAGTGGGGAGGTCAGTTTGATTTACTGATTTACTGCTTTAGGGTATGTAAAAACATAACAATTTTAATAAAAATATGACTTGGATCAATAGATCAATAGATCAATAGACCATGAATGGGTAGGAGGGTGGTGGGGAGGGCAGTTTGATTTACTGCTTTAGGGTATGTAAAAACGCAAATTTTTTACGTTATAAACAAGAAAAGCATAAAAATTTTAGTACAAAACAAAATGTTTAAAGCAAATAAAACAAAAAAGAAATAAAAAATAAATAAAAGATAGTAAAAATTTGAAAATAAATTTTAAAAAAATATAAACACAAAGAATAAATGCAAAAAAAAATTAAAATAAAAAAAAAAATAAAAAAAAAATTAAACACAGTATAAATGTAAAATTAAACTTATAAAAATAAAGTTTGAAAAATAAATTTAAATAAGTAAAATTAAAATAAATAAATAAAAAAATTAAAAAATGTTTTAAAACGAAATAATTTCTAAAAATAAAATTAAAAATAAAAAAAAATAATAAAAATTTAAATTGAAAAAAAAATTAAACACAAAGAATAAATGTAAAATGAAACTTATAAAATAAAAATAGCAAACAGTATATGCATGCTTAAAGTTAGGAAAAAAATTATTATTATTGTTGACGTTTATAAAAGAAAATGAGATTTAAAAATATTACCACAAGAATGATTTTGTGTGTAACTATGAATATATTTTTTGTAATGATGTCAATATAAAAGTCGATCATATGAACATTGCTTGAAAAGAAAAAATGTTGTAAATAACAATTGATCTCTCAAAATTATTTTAACGAAATGTTTGACTAATATCATATTTCACTTAAGCCATTTCGGTGCATGCTATGGCTTCATTGCTCCGACACATGAGACT
This sequence comes from Trachelipus rathkii, assembly GCA_015478945.1. Classification (NCBI taxonomy): domain Eukaryota; kingdom Metazoa; phylum Arthropoda; class Malacostraca; order Isopoda; family Trachelipodidae; genus Trachelipus; species Trachelipus rathkii. The sequence continues at coordinate 25,322 of JABUQX010035805.1, read as the reverse complement.
TCTTCTTCCTTCATCTCCTTCTTTCCTCCTTTTCTCCTTCTTCCTCTTCTGTCACACACTCTGTGCAATTGTTCAAGGGACACCCCCTCCCCTCTGGGGGGTTCGCAAGAAAGTGGCCTTTTCGACTTATAACCATCAATAATCAGGTTATAACGTCCATTATAAGCAATAGTTTCGGCGAGAAAGAAAGAACTTTTTTAAAGAAAGCGAATGTTTGAACTTAGGGATGTAACGAACCCATTACCTGTGGACTATGGCACATTTGCTCCAACACATGAGACTATCTTATTCGCTTCTCTTTTCCTCCTTTAATCCTTCTTCTTCCTCTACTGTCACACACTTTGACATTTGTTCTGGGGGACACGGTCCCTTCTTCCTTCTGGGGGGTCCCAAGACATCCTTTACGAACTTATAACCATCATAATCAGGTTAAACGTCCTTATACACATATATAAAGACACAATATTTGTATTATTATACGAATGTTTTACTAACGTACCGCACCGCACGCACCGCACCGCTACCGCACCGCACGCACGCCACCGCACCGCAGCGCGACACGCATCGCGCACCGCACGCGCGACCGCACCGGTCATTTTATCCGGTACTTAATTCTCAAGATATGCACTCTAGTTCCTTCATCTCTTCTATGCGCTGACTGTATTACACCTAGTTTAAAAGCATTTTTCCTATTTGAAGGGCCAGCATCAACTTCTGGGGGTGCATGGATATACTGACCTCATCTACGATTGCCATTAGTCATCTCCCAGCTGGTAACAAATTTCGAGGGGTCATTACGTCGAAGCTCTACAATGCGTCCCTAAATTTGATGGGAGAAGAAAAGTGTGGGTTATAAGACTTGGTCCTAATATTACCTAACAAAATCAAATATTGTAAACAATGTTCATTTCTTAAAGATTAGAAACCCATAGTTTGATCATCAAAGGTAAAATCTAACGATTTTAGAGAAAATTCAATTCCTGTCGGCATTTGACTTAGATTCTCTGATTCAAACACATCACCTGGCCTCAAATCGACTTCCTGACCTCAGACCCATAACTTGACGCACCAAACATAAAAATCCAACGATTTTAGAGAAAATCCAAATCATGTCCGCATTTGACAGATTTCTGCTCCAAGCCTCACCAGACCTCAAAATAGACTTACCCGCGACCCAGAAAGCCATCATTTGACACCTCAAGCCGTTGAGATCTAACGAACCTTACAAAATTCAAGGCTGTCGGCCATTGACTTGGATTATCCGTTCCAGACCCTCAGAAAACGCCTCACCGACCCCTAAAACACATAATTCAACGTTTCAAGCGTCAAAAACGTTTGAAATCCCTAAAAAAAGCCGGAACTTGCGTTACAACGCAGAGATGGGGGGTTCGAACCCCAAATTGGGGCTCGAAATCTCAAATTTCGGGATCAAGGATCCCAAAATCGGACTCAGCGGGAAAAAATATACCCTAGGGAATTGTTGAATAAAAAGAGCCAAATCTTAATTTGCCCTTTTTTTGTGGCGCCTTCTTGCTACTTTGTGGCGCATTTTCTCCAGTGGATGTCGCACTGACGCAGAGATGGGGGTTCGAACCCCAAATTGGGGCTCGAAATCTCAAATTTCGGGATCAAGGATCCCAAAATCGGACTCAGCGGGAAAAAATATACCCTAGGGACTTGTCGAATAAAAAGAGCCAAATCTTAATTTGCCCTTTTTTTGTGGCGCCTTCCTGCTACTTTGTGGCGCATTTTTGCTGATTTTTGTGGTCGCCTTTTCTCCAGTAGAATAGCAGGCATATATGTATACTGAAAATAGATCTTTTCCGTAATTCTAAAACAGTTCACTTGGCCACAATTTAGCGCCTTGTTGTAAAGAAAAATTATTAGGTTTGAAATGTTTATGTCAGAGCCTCTTAAAACTTCTACATCAATTTGGAAAATAATTCAATTTCTTTCTAATCAAAAATTAGTTACTCAAAATTAATTAAATTTGGCATTTAAATATAATTGTTCACTAATTGCCTAATGGTGGAATCAGGTCAATTTGACCATCAATAGGCGATACCTTTACATTCTGATAGGATCACATTGAATATTATAATTTGCCATATACTGAGATTTCAAAACCAGGATAGAGGAAATTTCCAAAAACGTTTATAAAGTATTAGTTAAAGAGTTACAATTAACCAGTTAACTAAAGAAGGGATTAGTTATTTTCAAGGTTTCTTAAGTTCTCTAAATGTTTTCTTATAAGAGAGACATAAAATAATTGCCCATGGCTCATGCCTTTCCAAAAATGTTTTAAAAATAATTTACCACATAATGAACATCTCTTCAATTACTACAGTATTCCAGCAGCTCACAAATATAAAGTATATAATAATCTAAATATTGTTTTTGGAAGGCTTAGTAAAACTGTAAATAAGGAGTAATGATGCAAGTATTTTACGGAAAATGATCATCAGGATAACTGACAATTTTCCAAGTAAGATCGTATTTTCAGAAATTGAAACCGAGTATGATATAATCAAAGAATGATATGAATAAAAAATATTTATGCAAGTTATTAATTTCAAATTCAGCGTACTCAAATTCACTAGAATCATGTGTCAGATATCATTCAATAAAATACGTGTTCCCCAGTGTAAACTTTCAGTAGATAAAAAGTTCAAAAATTTCAGCTACATCTTTAATTTTTTTTTTTTTTTTTTTTTTTTTTTTTTTTTTTTTTTTTTTTTTTTTTTTTTTTTTTTTTTTTTTTTTTTAGTTCGCCACCAACCTGCTTTCTCTTTTCAAAGGTGGACGGGTAAAAAATAAAATGTAGAAAATCCCACCCAAGCCCAAGCCCAAGCCTTAGAGCAAAAACTCTCAGGTGACGGGATGTAAGTTTTAAAAAAAGGCAAGATTAAATACGGTTGGAAAAGCGAATGAGGTCAAGCGAGTTCCACAAACTGAAGTACCGCTGGAAAGAAACCTGTTTAAATGTCCAAATATGACCTCACAAGGAGAACAAGAATCTAATAAAAAGCAATTGTCAAATATGTTAAGCAGGAAATTCACCATAAATAGCATTCAAGGAGAAAGAAGCACAAAAGAGCTAATCCACCCCTTCGGCTACATGTTGGCCGAATACGCAGGTGTGAAATGGTGGAAAGCGACGGTCAACTCCCCGAGCGATCAATTGCCGCTGTAAGTACCTCATAGAAAACGAGACAAGAGCAATCAACATCACATTCGCAGAGATAGAGGAGTCCGAAAAATAAGTAGAAGTAGAAAAGAAACAGTATATTAGTCTCTTAACCTTGTGTCCCGTAGTTCCCCCCCCCAAATGTGAGAACAGTACCCATACAAGGCGAATAAGGCCCTGTATAACTGGAGTAGCTGGCAGAGAAAAAAAAATTCCGCAAACCTGAACAGAACTCCCAGTTCTTTGAGGCCACCTTAACAACCATTTGTAAAATGAGGTTTACAAGACAATTTATTGTTTATGTTCAGACCAAGAATGTTTATGTCATTCACAGGTGAGAAGTTAGAGTCATCGAAGGAAATAAGAAAAGTTAGGAGGTGTTTTTGAGAGGTGGATGATGTTTGGTTTTTAAAGTGCTGAAATTTTACAAGGTTGTGGTGACACCACCGGGAAATCCCATCCAGATCGGAAAGAATAAAAAGCAGAAAGCTCAAGACGGAAGGCAATTCTAGATGAAAAAGAGGGAGCAGATTTGAAATGAGTGGAAGAATGGAAAGTTGAGTCACCGTTATAAGAGTGAACAGAGTTAGAAGTACAGCTGAGGATAACGTTGATGAAAAGTAGTAGGAATAAAGTTGGAGATAGAACGAACCTTGAAACACCACAATAAACAGGAAAAGAGAAGAGGACGCTCATCAACGAAGTGTGACTATGAGAGCGATCTTGTGAGATGAAGTTAGTTGCATTAGTTTGCAATGTGAATTAGTTTTTTCTAAGTTACAATAGTTTTTATTATTATAGGTAGTTAGTTTAGGTTTTAGTTTCATTTTAACACCCCTCCCCTACTGCATGCTTTATACTACTGGACGTGCCAAAATGCCTTATACCAGATCAATGCAGATCAAAATACTATGGGAGGTATGTCAAGCGCGCACCTACAGCAAGACTCCCAATAGTCCCTGTGAGGGGGGAAGAGCAGGTGAATGAGACTCTCAAACTTCGAATGAGTTCAGTGCAATTTTCCTTATCTTCTGAAAAGAGTAATGTAAAAAAATGCAATTTTAATTATAAACATAAAATAGAATAAATTTTTGTATTGTAATAAAAACAAAACTCTATTGTTTATACTTTAAAACCCCAGGAATCAAGCCACGACGAATAAATTAAAAGTTCTGTGTGGGATATGACAATCTTTCTCGACAAACCCTTATATTTGTCATTGGTTTAAAATAATTTACTCCGGAGGCGAAATTTCTAGAATTAACATTGACGTTGATTAAATGCTTGGAAGAAAGGTGGGAATGAGACTCATATAATCCAGGAAATAGTGTAAATAGGAATTTTTGTAAATTTGTAGTTTAGGTTTTAACTATTACGAAGAACTATTCATTAGATTTAAGTGTAACATTTGTTTTGTATGTAAGTAGATAGAATACTGAAGATTATTCTGTGGAGAGCTTAAAGGTATCTTGATTTGGCGTTAGCGGCGTACATTAGTATTTCTTTATTCAGTGATGATGTTGGTTAGCCTTTTAATAATAGGGAAAATTATGCTACATTAGCCAATATTCGTGATTCCCACTTTAGAGATATAAGAATTTAGGGTATTCGATAGATTTTACAAATATGAATGAACTGATTTGTCACAAATATGCGTGCCAACTTATATTCATTACCGCTAAAAGTTAAGGGATCAAGATATCCCGAAAAAGAGTGCGATGAGCGATACCTTTTTTCGGGATGGGGTTGGACATATGCCACGCTGTAGCCGGGAAGCACTAAGGAAAGTGAAGTATGTGGTAGTTGAATATATGATCTAATAAGAGTGTATGATAAATGATAATTTTGATACTACTGATTTACTGGATTTGTACAAGGTACTGTAAAAATGGGCAAATTTGATAGTATAAACCGGTAAAAAAGAATAATTTTTTAGTAAAACATAATGAATATTTAAAGCAAATTAAATCAAAAAGGTACTACAGAATAAAAATCTTACCACTTACCTCTTCAAAACAACTAACTGTTTTAAGGAGGAAACCACAAGCCAAATAATTAGAGTTTAAAGTTTTATTTTAAAATGAACCAAACACGAGGTCGCTCCAGTTATTTTACTTTATGACAATTATTATCATTACTATATAGAGATTGACTACAATGTCCAGTCAAATGATCATCGTTTCACCATAACCGTATCAATTTTAATTTAGTAAGAAATTATTATCGACAAAGAAGCTAAAGACATGAGGAATACTTAAAAATTAATATAGAAAGAAATGTTTATTATTAAACCAGTTTGAAAAAATGTGAAGAATATCTATGGTCCCGCCATTGTAAGGGTTTGAAGAAAAATGGACGCATTAGCGTGGATGCCAGACTATTACATGTACTAAAATAACAGTCCAAAGTATCAGTGTAGTAGACCGATTGAAAGTGCTCACGAATTAGATTGGGTAAAAAGTGAAGGGATTAAAGAGTCCGAAGTGATCCTATTGGACTATAGTGTGAGGTAATAGGTTAAGTGACTTCCCTTGGTTTAAATACAAAAACAATTCACCGTAAAAAGGACAATGGTTGTGATGGAGTGTGCGAGCGTATGTGTGGACAAAAAGCATCGCCAACCTCACTTACGCAGAAAGCACAAAGCATATATTAAAAGTCTAATGATGCACTTTGCATGCTTAATACTCTTTCAACGCTAAAAAATACTATTATAAAGTAAGGGTTTTTATAAGCTGGTTTTTAATGATAAATTCAAACAGACTCCACTTTCTTCACGTTCGAAATGGGACACAAACGACATTTTGAACCGTCACAAAAAAAAAAACAACAGAATATAAAAAAAAGTAGATGATAAAATAGTTACAAACAATCAACACATAATTAATGATTCGAACTCCTACTTTAATACCGTAGTGGTAGAGGTTATTTTATGTATATACCAAGCAACATATTATTATAGTGATATAGATAAGGGAAACTGAAGGTGTTATAGGGGACAAGCATTGATTATAAAATAAATATTATAAGATTATCTTTGTTACTTGACTTAATTTAGAAACCATCATTATAAAGATAGACAGATTAGCTAATGCGTATAAATATTCATGAAGAATAACAATCAATAGTAATACATCTTAATCAAGATAATGAATTATGCATTATAATAAAATAATAATAAGATGTTGAATTAAATTTAATATTTATGGGCTGTGAAAATAGAAGATGTTGAAGGATTACTTATGCTTACTGTCCAGATAGAATGTCAAAGTTACCTCAAAGTTTAATATCTCTGCCCCAAATACTGCAGAAAAAAGTGTTGCTATCTCTTCCTAATGATAACCCACCGCCTTCTTCATAATATGAATAAAGTTTTAAAAATAGTCAATTTTTAAAACTGATAAAATATTTGATATGAAGGTTGCCATTTTGATTGTGAAGAGAGCACAGATCCATTAAAATTCTATGTAAAGTTTCATAACGTGATTGGGTTGACTTTCGAACTGGAGGATTTTAGTAACTATATATTCTCGCTAAGAAATTCGTGTGGTTGAATATAATTTTTCTAAACATGGAAATTATGTAAAAATTGCTAAGAAATGTCATTAACGCCCCTTTTTGTTGGTTTTTTTTCAAGAGAGTGCTTCTAGCGCATCTTCGGAAACTTGGCCCAAAAAAAACTTCCCATCCGGAATTTTCATCGTCAATCCCAGGATCTGAAAAGAGCAATATGAGTATATTCACTAAATTGTAATAACATATATAGAATAAGATGAGCTGTTTTTGTATGCTAAGCGAAGTTGCTATATGTCTACCTTATTTTCTTTTATAGTGTTTCTGCCAATGTAGTAATGGTTAAGCAGATTATTTATAAGTGAAGGGATATGTTTAGGTTTGTCGGATGATGCTAGTTAAGTGAGATATTGGGTATGATTTCAATCCAGGTTTGTTTGTTTTAGTCTTTATTTATAAGATGTCGTAAAAATACTTTATTCAGAGAGCGTATGATAACGCCACACACAGGTCTACTATGCTCTAATCGAGCTATCATGCTTTCATAATGATATTCTTTAAATTTGGTATTAAAACTTTTCTGATAAGTTCGTTGAATAAAATTTTTTATATGTAATTATATAATATTTACATTTATTATTATGGTAATTTAATAAAAATTAATTGAATTTGTTTAGATAGTACAAATGATCTTTGACAATAAAGATTTATTGTAAGGTAATTATTATTATTGATTATATTTTATTATTATGTATATGTATACTATTTTCATTGTTGTGTGATTTTTATTGAATAATATTTTGTTTATATTGTTACTCTAATTATATTTTGTCTAGATCCGATAATTGTCTCTGCTCTGTGTTTATCATAAAGCTTCGTATACCATTATATAATATCAGATTATTCATATAGATATAAAAATGGATTTGGATTAGTTTTAAGTGTTTACAAAAAAGAGGTATGACTTAAAGGGCTACGTATCGAAGAAAAAGAGCACAAATAAAAGATTGAAATCGAGTAATGTTTGAATTCCATGGATTTTATCCATTACTATGTTTATCAAATAGCACCTCTTTATAATTTATGGTTTTCGATCGTTACATTTATTTAAATATGACTGATGTTTAATTCTTAATCTCCACTAATTCAATTACTGTATCCTCAATATCTTCATTCCAGTATCTGTGCTTCTTATGATTTGGCCCCTGTAATGAGTTCATATTTTTGCTTTGGGTAAAGGGTATAATTATTATTGTGGTGGGGTGGTGATAGTAAGGTGAAATAATTACTGGGTATATTGTCTTTCGGTCATTTGGAAGAGTTTGGAAAGAATAGATTAAAGAAATATTAACTCATTTTATTAGTTATAAGCAATTATATACAGACTTACCTTCTTTTGTCTTCTCTATTGATAAACCATTGTTTATTAATTAGCATATATTAAAACAATAATAGAATAAATTTAGTAATAATTAATATTTAAATGTTGTAATAATAGAATAGAAATAATTATTAATATTATTATTATTATATTATATTATATATTATTATTATTAATTATATGAAATATAAAATAAAATATGTAATAAGTTTTTTATTATAAAATAATATACTATATAATATATTGAATTTTTTTAAAAGTCGAATTACATTTTATAATTACTTCATATAATTGAAATATCATATGAATATCCAATTAAGAAGAATAAACAGAAATGAAATAATAAACTATTAACAACTTTTCAGTTTAACAAATGACCATTTTTGTAATATTAAGAATAATGAATCAAGGTAAATAAAGAGTCAGAGAATATAACAACAGCGTAGGAGAGATTACATGTGACCTTAACATGAATTAGTCGTAAGAAATGTAAAACTCTGCCTTGAACTCATAAGAAATAACAGTCATGTGATAGTAAGTTAGTGTGAGGTTTGGTATTAAGTTATAATAATTGGGGGTGTGTGTGGTGGAGTTATGGAAAGAGGTGGATTTATCACTTAAACTTAGCAAGCCGGTGGCGTAAAAGAATTCTTGCTTGTGGACCCCACAATAATCATGGTGTGTGGGGCACTGACCAGACTTTTAGTTTACTTCTGGGGACGAAGTGAAGTGATGTTTATAGTTATAAGTTGATTAGCTCTTTATGTTATTTATTATTTGAATTATTATGGCTATAAGTGATCATTATTATTTATTTATTTTTTTGAATATTTGTAAATTATAAATAATAAATAATTTAATTAATTTATAAGTAATATTTTAATTCCTGACTGAATTATTTTTAATAAATAATATAATAATTTCTTATTATTGATTTTGTTATTTAATATTTAAGAGTAATAATAATAAAATTATATTATTAATAATAATAATATAATAATAATAAATTAATTAATAATTTTTTAAAAATTAAATGATTATATTTTTAAATAATACATATTTTAATAGTTACTCTTTAAAAACGATGAAAGATGCTAAAATCTTATATTTTACTCTACATTGTGGTGTCAAGTTCTTCAGGCAGATGCTTTCTACTTCTTGCAAATTAAGAGTCTAGTTACCGCGCCTTGCTCATAGTGGCTGTCAAAAGAATTATGGCTTGTAGATTGGTTGATAGGAGGAATTCTCGTTCTCGTTACTCGATAGTAGATAGGCGGTCTTTTCTAATTGGCAAACGACATCTGTCTGGACAGATACTGTGGCAGAAAAGTAGATTAAATCTCATTACCCCTTTCTCATGTGTTTCCAAGACAACATATTGGAGTCGAAAGTAATATTAATAAAATAGAAATATATATTTTTACGTCCTCTCCCCTTTCTAGTTAACATTTAACTATGAAAAAGATTTTAAAGGTAGTTATCAAATTGCGGTGAGTCATTTCCTCGACGTAAATCAATATTGAGCTGCCAACTGTCCGTGCATTGGGCATGTGATCATACATAATTATGCAGTACCTCTGAATTTTGTTTACCCTTGAGGGTGACACGTTAAACCCAATAGATGGAGATAATAATATAGGTTAAAACAGGTTCATCAGAACGTAATGTATAGAGCCTCGGAAATATAACAGTGAAAACAACCTCACTGCCAATGTTTTAGATTGTTGAATCCTGCATGCAAAGGTGATCGCAACTGCGTATTGTTTTTGTTGGAATCTATGGGGTAGTGAGTTTCAGTTATAATCCAAATAGATGAATATAATCATAATTATTAATAATGAAATAATACTAAATTTTAAATATAATAATAGAAAATAAATAATAAGGAACAAGAATTTATAATCCAATAGATAATCCAATATATAACAGAATAATATAAAATAAATTTGATAATATTTTGCAAGACGAACTCAAAGTTGATCGAATGGTATCGAATAAGTATAGAAGTTGGAGAATTGCCTTCCGGATTTCTAGGGTTAAGTTATTTGAAAAACCACCGTCTTTAATATTTCAGATTTTACTGGTGTTAAATTTATGAATGTGTACCCTGTGAGGTTTTATATGTTGCAGTTAGCCGAGAATAGGAAGGTTTTGTAAAGAAATTGATTTTTTTATTATTGTTTTTACGTTTTCTAGAATTAGTTTAACCCACAACGTTTAGAGTGTAAAATAAAATATTTGAGATAAATATCAAGTAGTTATAAAATTGATGTTAGGGTATTACTCTCTCAGTTCTAACAAGAAACTTAAATACTCTCTCTGAATCCGTTAAATAATATATTTTTAACTCAAATTCCACTAGAGCCAAAACCACCTAACAAAACACAACAACAACAACCAATCCAAACGAAAAGTTACATGCACAACGCACATACCTAAACTTAACAAAACAAAATTCGTTCAAACATTTCCAAGATAATCAACTAATTACATTCGTGCCAATATTTCAAGTTTTCATATTTAACATAAAAAGAAATAAAATTTTATTATAGTAAAACAAAAAATAACTTTATTTTTAAGCCATGCATAACAAGAGTAGCCTATTCATCATTATTGTTAGTTACAGGTATTATGGAGGAATATATAATCTGAGAATAAATACTGAATTTTAATATAGTTTAATAAAACATTAATGTTTTAAAGAATAAGAAAAAAAGAAATTGAAAACTAATAGAAATTTTTTGATGATTAAGTTACAAAAAATATATTTTCGCAATTTGTAATGTTAATAATCCACGCATACTCGCAAATAGATGAATCAAAATAATGTCATCAATATTTACCAGAATCCACGCCGGGGAAAATGGTTGTGAGGGATAGAGGTAGGTGTTTAGAGTCAGAGTAAGTATTGAATTTACCATGATTAGTGTTAATTTGAAATTTACTGCCTTAGAATATGTAAATAGATCCAGTTTCTCTAAATGAACTTATAAACAATAAAAAGGAAAAAAATTTTATATGGGTATAAAATAACCTATAAAATGCTTGTTTTATATACATGGAAGAGCAAAATAATAAAAACCCAAATAAATAAAAAAATTAAAGTGATAGGTAAAAATAAAAAATAAAAACACAAAAAAAAATAAGAAATAATAATCGAAAAGAAAAATAAAATAAATAGCAATATATTGTAAAATGAGATAAAAATATAAAAAAACAAACTAGAAAAAAAGGAAATAAAAACAAGATAATAAATAAATAGGATATATTTTTATGTTGTTATGCAAATAATACAGTTAGATAATGATATAATAACTAATACTAGATTCCAATAATCACATCGTAAAAAGCATTTCACAATAATCTTATGGCGATAATGCTTACCTAAGGAGATAATTTCAGAACAGTAAATGATATCATCAGATAATGATCTATTAAAGTAATGGTGCTGTTTTGGAATTCTTATATGTGAAAATTTAAATGTTTTTTCGTTTATACATAAATAATTTTACTACGATTGATTTTTATGATGATTTAAGATTTATACCAGTTATAAATATGAGCTATAATAAACTCTGTATTTACATTATATAATCATTTTATAAAAATTACTTTAAAGTAATATTAACAAAATATTTAAAACAAAAACAAGAATAAAAAAAAGATACATTAAAAATTTAAATTGAAAACAAAAAGAATTAAAAAGATAAAGATGAACTGTAAAATAATAAATAGCAAACAATATATTTTAGTTGTTTGATGTTATGAATACTAATTTATAAAAAGAAACGAGATTTGAAAATAGAAATTGAAAAGTCATATTGCTACAACGAATGCTTTTAACTATCCAGCACACCGCCCCCGCTCCACAGTCACCAGTGCCTGCACCACACTGAGGTCTCCCTTCGCCCTCTTCCTTCCCCGTCTCCTTCCATCCTTCCCTCCCTATCATACCTCCATCCTAATTTTATCCTCTATAATGCACTATCCGAGTGATTTCTTCTTCTATTCTTTTTACTTTGAGTACCCGTATTTGCATTTCAATTTTCTTTACACTCTATTAATACTATTTTCCATGTTCAAGGACACCACATCCGTGAGGATTTCACAACAGCAGTATCTACAGTTCAAAGAGTCTCTACAATTCCTCTCCTCCTTCCTCACTTCCTCAGCTTCATCTTCACTCATCACATATTACTTCTTTAATACGAATATTTCTTCCTTCTCTCTCGTATATTCTACTATCAATTTTGCATGTGCTTGTGCATTTTGAGCCTTTAAACTTCTTTTTTCAGAATGGGGACCCTCCTCGGAGGGTTAGTGCCAAAACCACCCATTATAATTTTATATTATTTTCCATCATCTAACTCTCTTAATCTCTCCTTTCTCTCATTCTTTTCCTTTTTATACGCATCTACGTTTGCATTTATCATCGCTTTATCCTAAGATCTTTTTCTGTAATCTGTATAGGAAACCATCAACCCCTTCTACGAAAGGGTATGATGCACTATCCGTCTACGGGTGAAACCTCGAATTTCCAGGCAGTAAACGGATGATCTGCTGGCTCTTAGTCACCTCAACCATATAGGCAACTCAGAAATAGATGATATCTTCACGCTCAAAATCATTATATGATATTTGTAATTTATTTATTTTTATATAATATTTAATTATTATATTTTTTATTTTTTTTTTTTTTATTTTGATTTTAATAGAAAAATATTTTGTAATTTTTTTTTTTTTTTTATAATTGGGTAGTATAGGTGATATTAGTAGATATTTTATTTTGTGGAGTATTACCTAGTTTGCTACGATGAACCTGCAATAGTTAAATCTCTCTATTTATTATCACTTTCTAACATTTTCCTTTATAGGTTCCTTGGAATTCCTCTTCAGTGAGGTAATTTCCAAGGAAATTTCAGGATATTTCCTATCATCGAATTTCACTGTAACTTAACAGCGGATTAATCGTAAATTAATGTTATTTAAAAAATTTTACTTTCTGATATATATTATTTAGTCATCATGTATCGTATAACCAGAAGCCATCGATAGAGAAAGACTAAATTGATTATATTTATCATAATTAATATATTTTTGGATGCTGATTCACAAATCCGATTAGATCGCGGTTTAAACCTCGTTAAAAATGATCTTTACCGATTCTATATAAAAACTTCTAGGAAATAACCATAAAAAAATAAAACCCTCTAGGGCGGTCTACCGCCCTCCCTTTTTGGTAGAGTATACTGTAAATCCTGAGTTTCCAGCTTCAAAACTCGATTAAGTCTCAGGTTCTTCCGAGCATGTATGGATATTGGATTTGTCACTACTTTTTGGTTAAAATAAGTTTGGTTGAGTTGGTGGGATTATATAGTACTGTAGCTTGAAAAAATAATATATATCATATCTATCTTAAGTTGATATGTTGCTTTTTTTTATGCAAACATTATGTTGCAACATTCCGGTTGCAATACTCATTCCGTATGATGTCAGTCTAGTGGATATTAATTATAGCGAGTATTTACCACTCCTTTAGCTATATACAGTATATGAGCAACTCTCATCGCTAGTCAAAAAACTAGGCAAATGCAATATAGGTCTTATATGTACCCAGAATATTCTCAGATAATATTATGGGGTCTATAGCCTAGGGACGCTCTAATAGCTATTTTTAGCTAAGAACGTTAATATATATATATTGATATCGTCAGGCAGTGAGACAACGACCTAAGTATTAAAAATAAGAAAATTAATAAATAACTATTTTAATAAATTATAACTATATATATTAATTAACCTATATAATAATATAATTATATATATTAATATATATATCGTATTAATATATATTTATTATATTATATTAAACCGTATATATATATATTATATATATTATTATTATATATGATATAAATTAATAGCATATTTTTCAGTATAGTAAGTAGTAAATTTAGTAATATTAATTTATATATATATAATATATTATATATTATATATATATATATTATATATATTAATATTATATATATTTACCGTTATATATATATTAAATATTCTGAAATGAAGGGTGTGAATCCTCGGATAACTTTATATTTCATAAATCCGATATCTCGTGATATTAGAATTGAGTGACATTCTGAAATCCAGAAAATCGATAGAATCCGAATCCTAGGCACCTTATGATCTGGATTACTGAATACTCGAGATCCGAATCCAGTGTGTGTTGAAAATTCTTCACGTAAATCCGAATCCATGTAATTAAAGCTTTGAATTCAGAATCCGAATCACGGAATGGATTCTCAGAGTACCTTATATTTCCACAAATGATTATTTTTACAAATAAAATACAACCAACCATAATTTGTATATTTCTTGGCAAATATTGTTTAATTAGCGCATAATAAATAAAATTTGTTTTCTGTCGCTTTTTCATCTGTGTAATGTTACTGTTACTGATATTATTATTATTATTTCTTCCATGTTAATTAATAATAATTTTCTATTAATAATTTTTAGGATATGAAGTTATATTATATTATATATATAATATATTAATATATATATATATAGTATATATATATATATATATATATAATTATATAAATATATATATATAATATATATATTAATATATATATAATTAATATATATATATATTATATAAACATGAAATAAAAATATATAATAAATTAATAATAAATTATATATATATATATAGATTATTGAAGTAGTGATAGAGTGATTGTTATATTAAAATTAAAGTTCTATATTAAGATATATTTAACGTAAGTATATATATCATAAATAAATTATGGAATTCTTAATTCTTAAGACTTTGCCTTATTTATTAAATTTTTTTAAATAATAGATTAATTATACATAAATATTGCATGTTAATTAAACTATCAGTATATCTGAGGAATATCTCATACATAAATACAACATCCTATTTAAAAAATCTAAATAATTAATATTTTTTAAAAGGGAATGATAAACTAGTGTGAGTTTAATTTAAGTAGGTCACAGTTTGAGCCCGATATGATTTTCACCTCCCTTAATAAAATAATTGGACATTTAAAATTCTATTCTTCGTGCAAGATCTTCAGCGCCCGAATTTTGAACCGCTTATAGAAAACCAAACTGTTAGCTCACACTTTACTTTGCCCGCTCCCTGTCTTAAATACTTCAGTTTTCTCAGGACGTATTTGAATGTGTCTCTAGTCATTTCTTCTCCCATGCAATATGGAGTTCACATTTTTTTGTTCATATTATAACTCCATTGCTATTGTGTATTTTTTAACAGTTCTTTCTGCGAGTTCATCCGAACTCACTCAAAGTGACTATTCTCTTTTCGAAAATTTTGAAAGGACTTCAAACATAAAATATCATAGATGGGTCATTACCCTCTAGCACCAAAAATGTCACGAAGTACGTTTCGCATTTCTTTTGATTTTTGTGCTCCTAAGCAGAATAGTTCGCCTAAATTTTCTATAACGCAAACCTTTTTATAAATGGTATTTTTTATAATTGAAATTTTTTCATATGGCTGGCGCGCACTGCATCGGTGGATGATAAAATTTATTTTGGTCTTTCATGGCTAGTTGTCGGTCACCATTATGTCAGTCGGAATGTAGTATGTCACCTTATTTTTAACGTCTAGAAATAACTCTCTCTGTTTGTATCACTATCCTTTTTTCAGTTTTGTATTTGTCTTGGATACACATATTTTTCAAAAAAAAATGTTATGGAATTTTATTTCAGCTTATTTTATGCTGTTATACAAAAAAAATATCTAAGAAAAAAGGATGGATCTCGCTCGACTATACAAGCCCCTGAAATTTTATTGTTGAGGAACATAGTTATAAAAAAGTAAAGAATTTATTCTGAAAAAATAGCGCTTTTCAACACTTAGTTGAATTTTTGAAAAGGTGAAAATTTGATCTTAACTATATCTATTTTTAGGCTGTGAAATCTTCACTTACTCATATAAAGACTCTTCTCGGAATTAAAAATCAACATCACATATTTTCCCTTAAGGACTAGCTCGCTATTTAATCTCGCGCGAGATGCACCATACGTTTTTACTTCAGTTAATAAAAATATATATTGGCCAAAATTGCAATAACATTCTTCTCCATTCATTTCATATAAATTATAGAAATTCTTTAAAAATTTCAAAAATGTTTTTTCGAAAATCTGTTCAAGAACAAATCCAAAACTGAATGTATATACAAAGAAATTATCTACAGATAACGAATGGCTTCTCTCGACTACATTATTGCCTAGAAAATATTTGCATCCACTTCGCCTCGAACAGGAAAAATTCCTTTATCGCTTAAGATTTTTCTATCTCTTTTTTTCTATTCTTTTTTAACAGTGCGAATTATAGGAAATTAGTAACAATCGCTAAACACTAGTAACAACTTCAACACAATCGAGAAAGGGCTATTCCCGCGACTTTGTTGGAAACAAGAACCCATCTATGCATATTTCAAGTTTTGAAGTCATTTCGAAAAATTTCTGGGAGTTATACGAAAAATTCAAAACATGGTTTTGAAAAATTTGGAAAATTCTGAAGAATGAGAAACAGACTCAGGAAAACACCTGAAAACAATGTTTTTAGAGGGCAAAAACAAAGCTACAGTTTACTGTTTATAGTGTCAAAATCGCTGATGATTAATTCCAATTTTATGTGTTTCATTTTTAAAGTGGAAGTTTGAATACAACTGTCTCGATAGCTCCGTATGTGTTTCCCCTCTCAATAGTGTGGACCCTGTCCCTTTATTCACATATTTCATAACTCTATTAATAATTATTTAGGCTTTTTCTCTCAATTGTGCTTCACTGTCAGAGTAAAGCGTCTATTTCTCCTAATGACATTATTGTGATAAATTAGCGCCATGAATCAATTAATGCAATATAGCACAGCATCTTTTGATTGGGCTTCATTAATATCTTTCAAGCCATACTCCTTTCTGCATTTGGCTCTACGAGGTTCTTCAATATTATTGCTTTGTTCGGCTAACCTGGTTTTCATTATTTGACGATTTTTATTGACCATTCTGTAGATACCAATCCACTAGACTCGATTTGAATCCTCGGTATCGAAATTCGAGAGCTCCGAATTCCCGAGGCCGCTCTATGAGAAAAATTGGTTGCCGGAGTGAGAATCCAATCCAGAATCTCAGCACCTCTGCGGATTGAACTTCCAGATCTTGTCGCGGGGATTCGAGGATTTCCTTTCACCAATTCCCATCCATCCTATGATATATATATATATGCTATCTATTATGAACGTTCAACCTCGGATCTCTTAACCTTATCTCATACTCATAATATTTAACACTAAACCTATTCATATACTACATTCCTTCATATCATACTTCATATGATTATATGATTAATATATATGTTTATATACCCTATAATATATTCTCATTATTTGTCTCATTTATACATCTAACATATGTCACAAAAATAGTTTCTCCGAGATAGATTATGTGTTTTTTTCTATCGTAATAAATAATCTTATTTTATATATATCATTAAATTATTTATCACACTATTTAAATCAGTCACTCTTACCTTCTAGACTGAGTAGAGGATAGTTTATAAATGAGGCCTATACATTTTATATTATCTACTATTCATTTCAATCTCTCTATTCTTTACTCTCTCTCTCTCATCTCTTCTCTCTCTATTATCTCTCTCTCTCTCTCTTACTATATCTTCATCTCTCTCTATCATCTCTCTCTCTCTCTCTTACTTTACTCTCTTACTTATTTACTTCATCATTTCTTTCTCGTCTTCTCATTACTCATCTTATACTCTTCTATACTCTCATACTCTTCTTATCTCATATCTATCATCTCATATATTCTATTTCTATTACTCTTTATCTTCTTCTATATCTTATATGTTATATCTAAATTCTTATTTACTTCATCATCTACTTTCATTTATATCTACATCAATTCCTCCACACTTTCTATATTATCTTTCTCTCTCTCTTCTAGTACATCTACTCTTCTCCAATTCGTCTATAGATTATATTATAAGTTCTTCAAATTTTTTATATATATATTGAGCGCATCTTGCATCTATTTCCTCCTTCTCTTAGTAATTCACATTTTATCTCACTCTCTTGTCTTTTGAATGTTATTATATTATTGATCCTATCTTTCTTTCATTTTTCAAAATAATGATATATATTATAAATACACAGTAACATAACATTATATAAAGATAAACCTTACTTATTCCGTATTACTTCCCTAGAATCCTCATTAATATATATTATAATACCTTTCACAAGCTCTCTATATATATCCTTAATATAAATAGTGAAATAAACGCTCTATTAATAAATATAATATCCATTTGCAATACATCATCTTAGCTATTCAATTATTACTAATTTTTCTTTCTCTTGGACATTCCCTTCATAATTCCCATTATAACATACATTTCTCCTTATCCACGTTCTAGAATCCTAGAAGTATCTTTGTCCTATTACCAACTGATGATTACCTATTTCTAACTTTGAGTGGGGGGTTTTGTGTTATCTTTACGGCAATCTCGAACATTTTGCTGGTTCTGAAAGTACGAACGTTTTGGGGAAGGCGTGCGCTTACGCGACTCGTGTTCGGATTTTTGGGGCATCCTTCATTCCCTCCCGCCATAGGTTTTTTCCTGCACGGGATTAGATGTTCTAGTTCTTCCCGTGCCCTGATTCCCACCCGTCGCCCCGTTCCAGCATTTTCTCCCAATCCGTACATTTCTTCCTCCCTATGTTCTTCCATTAATCTTCCTATTCAACACATATCTCCTCTCTCCCAGATTATTTTTGGTAAGCATATCGCACCCATCTTCCTACAAATATGTTCTACTCTCCGTTCGTAACTTCCCAAAAAAGTGCCAGAGCCCCGCCTTTTCTGATTCCCTTTCCACGCCATAAACCTTCGCAGCTCTATTATAGTTCTGCTATTACTTAGCTGTCTAAATTTGTATTCCCTCCCTTAACGAACTTCTTGACATCAACCGTTCTTGTTTTTCTTCATAGCACTTTTATTCATTAATTCTGCTTTTTCTTTTGCTCTTAGGGGACCCTATTCTGGTAGAGATTCTCAATTACACTTTTCCTTTGCACCGAATTTCCCCTCGCACCGCCAGTTACCCTGGCCGTCTTATTCTTCACCCGTGAGTACGTGTCCCGCTCGGAGAAGTGTATTCCTATAGAGCGGTCAACATCGACATAAACCTCTGCACGATTATATCTTATTTCATGCTATTAATTGTGTGAGGTTTATTACCTCGCATTTTTATAGGAAACGTACCGGTGAGACTTTGGCCCGTGTCAGAACTTAGTTGCGATGCTAAGAATCTATTTTTATTTCCAATGATTTTCCGTTGGGTGAATCAAACTAGACCAGTTTGTTTGATGGTCTCACCACTGCCCGTCTAATATCTTGCTCGTCCAAAGCTCCCCACAATTCTCCCTGTTGAGATTGGGTTCCCTCCTCTCTACTGTCTCCTGACGTAACAATAATCCGATGTTCTAGTTTTTCCTTTTCCATCTCCCTCTCAAACATTATTCCGGCTGTTGTGATGTTGTACAGCTAACAGTTACATCTTCCACTTTTCTCGTTCACCAATAGCGGTGTTCATCCAAGTTTTCTTTCTATCTCCGTCCCTCTTTTATTCATTGCGGTGTTTCATTAATTATTCTTTTGCTTTTTTCTTCTTTCAACCAAAAGGTCTGCCTGACACCGTGAGACGTTATTTCTCTATTCCACTTCTTCCCGCCTCTCTTATCTGCCCCCAATATGACCTCCGATTCCATTTTTAAATTACACTCTTCAACTCATTTACCTTTACATTGCGTCCCTCTTCTTTACTTCTAGAATTTGCCTTCGTTCTAATCTTTCCGATTTTATATTCCCTCGCTTGATCTGGACTTAGAATTTCACGATTGGTGGATCGGTTACTGACCTTGATGAAAATTCAAATTCTGGGTTTAAAACCTCAACTTTACAATCTCCCTCTCCCTTTTCTAAGCACCCCCTTGATTCTATTTTTTTCTTAATGACCGTTTCATTACTGTTACTTCTATATGTATTCTCTTTCGTGCTCCAGGTAACTTGTGCTTCCTGTGTCCTACTGGTTGACCAAATTATTTTTCTAAATCATTCCCTTGCGCGGCCCCTCCATTCTCAACCTATAACACCCACAAAAAAACAATTTTCTGTTTCGAAAAAGAAACACCCTGACCAATCCTCACACACCCTCCGACTAAGCCCTCGGTGTTATACTTGATTCCTTGCCCTACGTTTTAATCGAGGCCCACGCACGGTCCTTCCACACCAAAATGACTGCATCCGTGGAGTTCTGTTTAACACCATGTCCGAAACCGATTTATCGTCTTTCCCCTTTGAATGTACTTGCCTGTCCCCAGTTCGTGCTGGTCTCGGAAGTCCCTATTATATTTACCAAAGGGCTCATCCCGCCCCTGATATGGGGCAGATTATTCCTGTTATTACTTTCCTTTAGCAGCTTTACCTTGCTTCTCTGTCTAATCTTGGAGGGGTACATGCAGGAGGTTCTGGCCCTTTGGTCTCTTATATTACTGGTGTGTTCAATTTCGTGGCCGATATTTTAGATCACCGAATTCGTCTTTCGGCGTCCAAGCCAAAAGGATGTCTCAGTCCTTTATCCTTCATAATTTTTACATTATCAAAATACATTCTCCATGTTAAGTGCTTCGCTCATGTTACTTAGTTAGATAATCCTTACCTTCCTTACTCTTCTGTTAATGCTCGATTAATGTTTACACCACTTTGGTGAGGTGCTGCCAGTCTAATTTTTGTGAGTTTTCCAAATCCACCCTTTCATTTCGCTTTTCTCGATTTTAGCAATTCAAGTTTTCAGACTCTCGTGCCTCCTCTTTTTTCTATGAGGCTGGTTAATGCCTCGAGCAAGTTTCTCGGTAGCGTTGCTCGAGAGGGACAGAAAATAAGCTATTTTTCGTACTCCTACCGTGTTAACCCTCCACCTCGTCTGTTCGCCCACTCCGTAGGTACCTGTCGGTATTAAGAACTCAAAGCTCCTCTCTAGTTTATTCCGGTCTTGGAACCGGTTTTGCTCCCTCTGGTGATCTGCAAATCAATGTAAGTTTGTCTTATGTTTGATGTATAGGAATAAACTCTTATCAGGTATGTATTACGCTCACTCATGCGCGTGCTTCCTTCTTTTTCCTTAGCCAACATCCTTTTTATGTGAGATTCTGTTTTTCATTTTCTGTTATATAATATTTATTGTTTATCACTGCTGAATATTTATTAAAATTACGATTTCCTATATCTCACTACTTCACAAAGCCCTCTATGTAGTCTGTGTACTCATACCAAATATTTACTGCCTATTATTTTATAATTTTTAGCCCACTATTAAGTAAGTGAGGTTTTGATTTGTATTGAGTAGCTGGTATATATTGCACTAACTACTATTTGATAAATAGGCTACTGACCACTTTGAGTGTTGAGATTGGTATCGAAAACCTGGGTAAAAAAATTACTAGAACTTATATAATATAATAATATATAGGTAAACACATAAGTAATTATGCATTTTGGCGCTTGTAGCAAAGCCTCATAAAAAAAATGTTACTGGTATAGAAGCTGATATATAAATATTAAAGCATTAAAACGGTATATGTCAATATTTTATAGCAAGTGTGATAGGACTGGAACAATATTAAAGCTTAATTGTGTACAGTGATTAAAATAATATCTCATAGAAAACCTATATCGATATTGATCTAACGCCACTATAAAAAATAAAACAAAAACACTTTAAAGCTTCTCCAGCGCTGTATATATGATAATTAACCCATTGCTATGAATTTTTTTTGGTGGGAATGGAAATGGTTTAAGAGGGATTTGAATAATGATCAAAAAATTGTAATATGAAAGGTGAAATAGATATATCATTATTCGAGACAAAGAGCGCAAATGAAAAATTAAAAGCTGACTTACATTTAGGCTTGTATTTAGAAGATCTTTTCAAACGGCTTACTATACAACAATTTTATTTACATTTAAGAAATATTAACTTCGTATAAAACTTTACATGAGAAATTACAAATACCTTAATAAGGTTAATAAAGCTATGACAGGACTGAATATATTTGGTAATTAGTTAACTCTAGATTAGTGTTTATTCGCCATTGATAATTCAGTAACATATTACTTTTAGAGTTTTATTATGCTATTAATCTTATAACTCTTATAATATTCTCCAGCAGGAAAGGTAGAAAGGATTGAAGTTAATTGTAATATATAAGCAATATGATAAAGATAAACTTAGTTATTAACCAAGGTTCAGGTATTATTAAAGCTCAGATAAGCAGCGTGTAGGAACACTGGAAAATTTTAGTAGACGTAATATAAATTATTATTATAAGAGGCGCCCATACTCTCAATCCATTTACTTTTTTAATGTAGATATTAACATATGTTAAGCTCAGAAGAAATATTTGAAATTAATGAATAATAATGTAAAGGAAATAAATATAAATAAGGCTATAGCTATTCTACAGTTACTTTTCAACCTCACGATGTAGATTTTACGCAATCGTATAAATAATTAAAATTCTAATATCTGAGAAAAAGATAAATAGATATTCATTATTTCGTTTACCTGAAAGTTATTTTTTTGAAAATAACTGATAAGTAAAACTAATAATTATTCTATAACTAAAGACAGGGAAAGTGTTAGAATAATGATGAATGGAAGAGAGTGTTATATATATTATTTAATCATATATTAGATATAGAGGATAAGGATTAGCATATAATTTGCAGTTGATACATATTTTAAAACTGCAATATAAAGTTAAAATGTAGCTCTCAATTATTTTACATGTAGGTAGTTAGAAAGTTTAGGGTTAATACCAGAGTTGGGCTGAGCTAACCTCTCTTAAGTTAATTATAATAATATGTAAATTTTTCTTTGTTTTATAGCGTATTCTCGAAGTAGGCAAGAGATGTTGGCATATTTTCTGGACATTAAATTTAGATGATCTGATCGTTTAACAAAAGTTTCTGGATTTGTAGATCACGATATTTCTGATAAACCTATATATTATGAAGATTTATCAGCGTGTTAGTATTTCAAGTATATAGTATATTATCGTATATGAGTGATATATATAATAGAGTAAATAAGTTTTAAATCCTTTGTGCACTTATCTAGTATATATAATATTATATTATATATATATATATATATATATATATATATATTATATTAATATTATAATATATTATATATTAATTACAAACAATTCCCGGCATCCCGCCGATATGGTTAAACACAATCTTCGATACCAATGATTATATACTATATATATTATATATATATTATATATAATATATATATATATATATATTTATATATATCTTATAATATATATATATATATAATATATATATATATTAATATAATATACATATATATATTATATATATATATTATAAATATTAATTTATATATATTAATATAATATATATATATAATATATATATTAAATTTACATAAAAAAATAAATAAAAAAAAAATAAAAATAAAAATTTATAAAAAAAAAAAAATCTATAAAAATACTAACTTTCTGATAAAGAAACATTATAAATTTTATATTTTGAAATTATTTAATATATAATATAATATATTATATTATATTAATATTATTATATAAGATAATTTATTAATATATTAATAATTTAATTATAATTAGATAATTTAATTATATCGACCAAAAAAAGTCAAAAAAGAGTAAAAAAATCTTTTTTAAATTTAAAATTGTAAATCTTAAAAATCGAATGAATAAATATATTGGGTTATACTTAAATAGTATTTAGTGTATCAAACACTTTATACAATAAATATTAATGATAAATGATTTGTAAATAAATATATATATATACAAAAAAATTGAAAATAATATTCGAGTATATAAAAGATGTTAAAAAAATTAAAAAACTTCATTTCTACGAATAAAAGACCTTTAAAAAAAACAGTATACGTTTCAATTTAAGCTTTTTTTTATGAAAAAAAGTTTTGCTTTTTGTAATGATAGTTTTTTTCACATTAACTCTGATCTCGAAGAGAATTAAAGGCAGTGCGAGTTATAAGATTTAATCAGATGAGCGAGAAGAAAGGTGCTATTAAATTAATTTAAATAAGGATTGATATTTACATGAGGGGTTGTTATTTATGAGGCTATACTTTGTACGTCATTTTTGTTGACTATGCTTATTGAGTATAATTATAATCATTATATGACGAGATCCCCACAGTGGTTATATTATATGAAACCTTTGGATTGTGGATATATAGGCTTACAGCGACGGGCTTACATATATCATTAAAAGCAAGTAGGGTGAGGGTACGGGGGGGGGCTTTCTTTTTCACCTTTTTCGTTGATGTTCTTATTTTATAAACTGTAACTATTTCTGTTTATGGGTGAGGGAGATGTGGATGTTATATACGGCATTTAACTCACCTCAATTTCTGGGTAGATAAGATGAAGACAAAAGTTAATATATATATAGATATTTTATATATTATTATATTATATATTATATATTTAATATATATTATTATATTTAGGTAAGAGTTTTGGTGAGTAATGGAGATAAGTCTACATTAGTGTCGCTTAAGATTATATAGATATATATGAATATATAGAGTGATAGAGAGAGAGAGTAAGAAAGAGAGATGATGAGAGAGAAGACTAGATAGATAAGAGTATAGAGAGTATATAGAGATTTATATAGTGAAGTAAGAATAAGAGATAGAGTGAGTATGAGAGAGAGAGAGATATGAGAGAGAGAGAGATATAGATAGAGAGAGAGCAGAGATAGGAGAGAAGTGTGATGATGAATGAGATAGGTGAAGAGAGAGAAGAGAGGAGAGATGACAGAGATAGAGATAGAGTAGAGATAGAGAATATGTATATAGATATATATAGAGATATAGAGAGAGAGAGAGAGTACAAAATTAGTCCACTTATCAATACTCACGCCGCTCGCAGCGATATGAAATTTTAACATCCACTTATGATAAATTTACCACTATAGGTGATATTGGGTCTCTACATGACATTTCCAGTGTAACTAATGGTTTTGCCTTCTATTTATTGCACCTCAGATTCACCTAATCTCCCAGCAAATCTTACAG
>JABUQX010035804.1:50000-59692 GCA_015478945.1 Trachelipus rathkii | reverse complement strand
AATAATACATCACGCAAATAATAAACAAAATAAAATGACCTCTATAATAGCAAGCAGTATTAAATAAACAAAATAAAATTACGCCAGAACTGTCAGATACTTTGACCAATGTCAAAAATTAACAAAATATTTGGATCAATACTTTGTTTACGCTTTTCTAACCGCCATCCATCTTACGCAAGCAAGCAAAGGCAAAAAAGCGGGAAAATTTTTTTTTTTTTTTGTGATTTATAGAAATTAAATTTTTCAATTAAAATTTAAAAAAACTATTTGAAAATTTTAAAATCTTCTTTAAAATTTGTTTGAAAAAAACATACTCTATATTGTTTTATGCGGAGTGCATTGACCAAAAATATTTAAATATTATGTATAAATAAAAATAATTAAGTAGGCCGATGTTAAGCCCTATTAGGAGGCCCCAGGTATGAAGTGACTTGTAGCAATTTCATTAATTTTTACCATCTGCTCTTAGTTAGTTATTCATGGTAGAAAGCTTTGGTTAGACATAAACAAATGCCTAATTCCTCCTAAGGCTTCTTAGTAGAACCTACGGCAAAATTTTCTAAATTTTACTATGTATATACTTTTCACAAAACGCCATAATATTTGAGTCCCTTAACTTTGATTTATATTCAATTACTTTTATTTATTTATTTCAAGCATTATTTATATATATGTAATATGTTTTTGAATTATTTATGGCTTGTATTTTCTTTAGGATATATGGGATTCAAGCTTCAGGCTACCTTCTTGTAAAACTGCAATTATATACTCAACTAGCTTCTGTGTTTAACATCCTTACAAAAAGAAGTTCTGTATAATCAACAAAATCCTCAGAGCTCAATTATATAACATATATATTATATAATATATCATATAATATATATATATAATATATATTATATATATAGTAATATATTAATAATATATATATACTATATATATATATATTATTATATATATATATATAATATATATATAATTAAAGTTACAAATATTTTGGATTAAATTTCTCAAAGGAAAAACTAAACTAGCGATTTCCAAAACTCATTACTCTAATTTCCAAAAAAAGAAAAAATCTTTGCATGTAGCTTAAATTATTATTTGTTACTCAATTCACCAAGGAGTATACTGCTATTTCTTAAAGGTATCAAATATTATGTTTTACCGCAACAAAGGAAATTTAGTCTTCAAAAAAAATTAAAGGTTTTACTGAAATAACGGAAACAAAAATTTTACAGGGATTCTGATAACTATTAGTTACAAAAAAAACAAAAAAAAAACAAAAGGGGCAAGAAAACAATTTCACATTTAAGAAAAGAAGGGGACTTACATTACAAGTTCTGGGTTTTAATTAAAGTGAGGAGCGTGATAAAGAACATAACTTATTAAGGAGGGGAAAAAAATTCCATCGGGGTGGGGCGACAAGAGGTCTGCCACTCCGAAATAGACTCATTCATATGGTCTATTTAAAAGTGTAAAAATATATATAAAAATGAAATTCACATTACCAAAAAAATAAAATTCGTCTCCCAAAGATATTGGCACACCAAGCTTAAGTTAAAGTTATCCAAATGTTATAAAACTCTAATTTTTCATTGCTGGTATTATTAAATTTCGGCTAACACGCCTTGATCCTAGTAAAATAATTATTTATGCACTTCAACAAAAAAAAAAAAAAATCGGCCATATAGCCTGATCGACAAGGTGGTTTTCACCCAGAAATAGTACATTTCGAAATGTCTATTTTGAGCGTAAAATATTTATATAATAAAAAAAAAGGTCACTAAAATAAATAAAAAAAAATAAAATATATATAACCTATCAAGTTATGATGT
This sequence comes from Trachelipus rathkii, assembly GCA_015478945.1. Lineage (NCBI taxonomy): Eukaryota > Metazoa > Arthropoda > Malacostraca > Isopoda > Trachelipodidae > Trachelipus > Trachelipus rathkii. Next base: position 57,854 of record JABUQX010035804.1, on the reverse strand, counting down.
ACGCTTCATCCACCAAAAGAGCTACTTCCTCTTTTCTTTTATTTTAAGGATTCAGAACTAAAAAAAAATTCCTATTTTAACGATATTTTAAAAATAAAAAAAACTTCTGCCTCCAATACTATTTCTGTTTCCCCCCCCCCCAAAAAAAAAAAATATATAATATATATATATATATATATTATATATTTATAATATATATATAATATAATATATATATATATATATATATATATATATAAAATTCGTTTGCGTTATCACTATCAAAAAATTTACCTAAAAAAAATATGAATGTTTTATAGGTAGTGTAAGGATAGGTGAAACCTAATGGGTCGCTGGTCTGGGGGTGCAATAAAATGTTTCTACCTTAGGTTCAGCTACGAATACTTATCGCTTATAAAAAAAAAAATTCCTGATACAACTGTACTTATTATTTATTGTTATTAATTTTTTCAGGGAATATTCTGTGTGTGAAACTAAATTAATCTACAAAAACAAAGAAGAAAAAGATAAGAAAAAAAACGTCGAAATATATTTACCAGAAAACTCAAAGACGCACTAAATTGTTTCCACAACATATGTAAACCATTTCTAAATAAAAGTGATTTTTCGATCCCAGCGCCCGGCTGTAAAAGCTGGAGATCGGGAGAAGAGGGGGGAAGAAAGGGGGGGATTGATAGGGGGAAGCTTCCAGTGTGGCTATCTGGAGAAAAAGTCGGTAGTTTATTTGTTATATTACTTGGTTTTAAAACACTTTAGAGTTTCAAAGAATAAGAGGTTATATAAAGGGGATTTATTGAGAAGTATTCAAAGTATGAATTGAATTAAAATCAACTTGAAATAGCGAACTATCATAAATGCTGATTGGCAACGTTGAAAGAGATTATCTAAAGGGGGGGAAGATCCTATGGGGTTAGTCCTATTTAGGGGGAAAAAGAAATCAGGCCATCGACGCAGTAAAAGCTGCGCGTCGGGAAAAAAGATAAATAAACAAAACAAATAAAAAAGTTATGACATTTTCCAAATTTTAGTCCGGCAGAAAATTGAAAAAAATGGATAAAGGAAAAAAAAATCTCCTTTTTACTTTCTTGATGAGCTTTAACAGAATTTCTCTGTTATAGAGTTCCCCTGCCAAGGAAAAAGAAAAGCGGGGTTTATTTACTTATGCAATTGTTGCAGGAGGGTTGGAATAGGTATACTCTAATACCGGGTAAGTGTTGGAAGTTTGTTTTGGTTCCGGTATCGGTGCCCTTTGAACCACGGTATATTGAATATTAGGGACTGCCGAAGGAGTTGCAGAAGTTACCTGGTTTGGACGGAATTTCATATAAACATATATGATTGCTAAAGTGTTTAAAATGGTTAGAAAAATAGAAAAACCTGATAGAGAGATAGAGTGTATATTAATTAATTCATGGGTCTGTAAAGCTTGATTTATGGTGTCTAAGGAAGTGTCCCAATGCGGGTGTAGTGTTTTCAATTTCAACTTGGAAGTTAGGGAAGTTACATTAGGGAGAAAATCATGGGTTATATCTAGGTGCTCAGGAAGATGTTCAATCTGTCAAATCAAAGTAGTTTGCAACGATATCAATGTGAGGATATTTGAACGAATTTATCTATTACGAAGTGTGCAAACCCTGAGAGATAACATAAGGCACTATGCTTAGCTTGGTTACTTCCTTAGGCAAGAGATGGATTCTTACTATAGGAGAAGAACAAGAGATAAGTTGTTTCCACTTTAAGACTAACATGGTAATTTTATAAGGATAGTTTATAATTCCAGATTGAGTGGGTGTGTTGCCAAGTATGCCGCATATATATGCAATTCTAGTAATTTATTGACTGATAGGTTTGAAGTAAACAGATGTAATACAAATCGAATGTTGAATGTCTTCGACAGGCTTTACTCTAGGTTGTATTTCACTTTTATGGTGAGGAATATAAGGTATGCTGTAATATAATTCTGAATAAGTTTCATGAATGGAGTCGAAAGATATGTTATAATTCTCTTAAGAGTCTCTCGAAAAAGGAATGATGCTGGAGAGAAGGAAGGTGTTTTCCAGAAAGCACCCCGACCAAGAGAAATAAGAACTGGTAGAAGGTTTCGTGTGTAAGCGGTATTATAGGTTGGTGCTGCAAAATTTGACTACTATTTCGGATGAGATCATGCATGATGTCGTAAGAATATAAATTTAAGGGGGTATTGTGTTGTTTGGCTATCGTCCAGATGTTTTGTACAGTCATAATAAGGTTGTGTATGTTGTCGGAGATTACCTTTTCTAAATTTAAATATATATTAACTTTAAGATTTCTTGGTGTAGCTCTATGGAGAAGATGGAAGAATTTAAGAATTTAGGTACTTTGTTAAAACTATTAGATTTTCTTTAATGTCTGCTAATGTGTTGGTGTTATTGTGTACCTGTTGTTTTAGCTTGTAAAATTGTGTTCTAGTATCTTGTAAGAGGTTTATTTTGGTGTTAAGCTTTTGTATGTCGGTCATGGTGGCTGTACCGAATAAATATTGTAAGGCGGTGTCACCCACATCCATGAGTCCTCCCTTGCATCTAGTTTGGTTAATTGGTTTTTGAACTTTTGAATGGGATAATATCCAGAGGTCTTGGGAAAGGATTATAAACTGTTTTTGGCTTTCCAGTAATAGTGAACTTGTATATTGAGGTAGATGGTTGGTTGAACCACCTCTTGTATTGTATGGAAGATAAAGATAATGCAATCACATCCAAGTATATTTCTGACAATTAGAACAGCTATACAGGTTGTGGTTAAAGCAGAACTGTAACAAAACAAAGGACCCCAGAGTTTTGGGAAATAACGATAATTAATATTAGGAATATTATAGTTCATACAATAATATATACAGATTATTAATATTAGTTATATTAATTAGAATACATATCTTAGTAAGGCCTACTTAGGACCTACATAAATTTATAAGATTATATAACCGGAGTAAAATTGGCCTTAATTAGGCTTCCTTATAGGAATAGGCCTGCGGAATAAATTAGGCCCCAGTATATACTGACCTGGGACTTACTACCGTGAGAAAAGCTAGTTAAGATAATTATAATATAAAATTAAGAACAGTACTATATTGTATAAAATAATTCGCTTTACACATGGGCCATTCCTAAAAATTGTAATATTCACTTAATTACCAAAAATAGAATTCAACGCACTAAGTATAACACTCACCAATATAACAGCATCAATATACTTGGCTATCATAAGCCTAATAATGATTAGTTACATAAAAATTCATAATAGAGCAGAGCGTAATATTCAAGCTGGATGCATAAAAATGGCGCTTGTAAAAAATGAGGAAGATGCTGGGAGTGTTGCCACTTTTCGGTGACACAGTGAATAAACTATAGTTCCTTAACTCCATTATAATTTTTGTTCATGCTCGCTAAAGGGAATCTCTATGCCCTCAGCAGCACCACAGATACCCCCCTGCAGTGCCAAAGGCACGAAACTTTAATCCCGATAGCGCGCCAGCCATCTAATATGCCTACCTCTGCTCAACACCCTGTCAGGAGCGGCGGTTTGAATCTGAGTAGGGTTCCTAGTTTGCGAACGTGTGAGCGGTGGCGTCGGCATACCAACAGGTGGTGAGGAATCCTGCACCCGGGGTGAAGCATGAAGCTAGGAGGAAGGCAACGTGTGGGAGGAGTCAGAGTCGGTCGTATCAGTGTTGATGGTGAAGTAAGAAGAGGAGGGAAAGGTAGAGGATCTGGAGAAGGAGAACGAGGAAGAAAAGTAATGGATCGGGAGAAGGAGGAGGGAGAGAGATGCAGGAGAAATGGGAATGTTAAAAGAACGAGTCGAAGGAGGAGAAAGTGAAATAAAAGGCAAAGAATCAGGATTAAGAACTGGGAGGGGGTTTGCCTCGAAGAAAGCAGGCTTAAGACGGTCGATTGAAACTACTTCTGTGCGTGTGGGACGTTGAATCGTGAAGAATTTCTCCTTCCTAAGTATCACAGGAAAAGGTCCATCGTACTTAGGTTGGAGAGAGGGCGTGGAATCATGTCGAACAAACATGATGCAGGAAGAAAGATTCCATAATATAGTAATGCACCTTGGAGTCGACAAGGATCCGGTCTCCAGGACGAAGCACAGCGCCTCCAAGCGGGTAAAAAGAAGCGGTATCAGCAGTAGAAGAGGAGAAGATCTGCGAAAAGAAATTCACAGGAAGGCAAAGAAAAACCATACATAAGTTCAGCACAGAACAGTGCACAGTTCTCCGTTGAACAGCGGAGCAGAGGCAGAGCTAACGAAAAAGGAGGGCTCAGTCCAATTCGGATGAGTGAGCCAGAATCGAAACCTTAAGCTGACGGGTGAAAACGCTCTACAAGGCCGTTCGCTTGGGGATGAAAGATTCATATGAAGTCTTCTCTGAACCAAAGATTCTATCAATCATCCATAAAAAGGATTTCAAAGCGTCCTGATCCTCGTGACAGAAAGCGGAATGCCAAACACGAAAACCCAGTGAGCCAATAAAGCTTTAGCTATTTGGACCGCGTTGTTGAGCAAAGACAGGATAGCCTCGAGTCCAAGTGTGAACCATCTGTACCACGTAAGAATGTATCTTTACCACAGAAGAAGGAAGAGCTTGACGACTGCGAATGGACACGTCAAAAACGTGCCCAGGAGGTAATGAAAGTCCAGCGGAACTTTGTGTGACGGTAGACCTTAGAACCTGCAGGAAAACAAGAGCACACCAATCTGCTATGTCGGCATTCATATCAGGCCACACAAAACGGGCAGCAACCAGTTTTGCGTGACGCTTCAAATACCAGGGTGGGAAAGCGAGTGTAGATTGAGAAAGACAGCCATACGGAATGAAGGAGTCGAATGGATGGGAAGAATCCGAGACAATCACACAGAAGTCTCTTCCTATACCAGGGAGTCTGGAGGCCACTCCACTTGAGAGAAGGAGTCTTGGGAATGCAGGATCCTCTGTAGCCTGCACTCCCATAGCTTCTAGTCGATTTATGGCAATGCTGAAATCGCGTACAATTGCAATGCGAGATAGAGAAGCTTGTCAGCGTGAAGTGTCGATCAACCCTGAAATATGCCGACATTAGGAGTGAAGCTGGAACATACTCAAAGTGACGAGCTTCTCGAGGAGAGTGCCGTTCATGTCTGGAGACCATAGCGAAGGTAACTCTGGTTTGTGGTCAGTGAGTATGTGGAACTCACGACCCTCCTGGAAGTAACGAAAGTGACAAACGGCAAGATACATGGCAAGTAACTCCCTCCAGAAAGCACTGTAACGAGTCTCAGGAGGTTGCAACTTGCGAGAGAAAACAGCAAGAGGGGACCACACTTCGTTCAGGTGCTGCTGAAGGACACCTCCAACAGCAAAATCGGAGGCATCTACCTGAACTCTGGTCGAAGCTGAGTCCTGGGGGTGGACGAGAAGAGTTGCAGAAGCAAGAGCTTCCTTTAAAGCTTCAAAAGCAGACTGAGCTTCGTCAGTCCAGTCCACTTTCGTAGAACTGCCTTGGTGCTTGGGGCGGATGTGAGCGGTGAGGGGTCGAAGTACATCTGCGTCAGATTTCAGAAAACGGTGATAGAAGTTCAGCATGCCGATGTACTGACGAAGCTGCTTTTGATTGACAGGCCTAGGGAAGGTGCGAATGGCCTACACGCGCTCTGCGAGAGGACAAATACCATCAGCAGAGACAGTGTGACTAAGAAAGTAAGAGTGGGGACACAAAAAAGACACTTTGCCGGGCTGAGACGAATGCCACGCTCATCTAACCTGTCAAAGACGGTACGTAGATGTTGTTTGTGTTCGACAGGAGAGGAGGAAGCTATGAGGAGGTCATCTAGATAGGAGAAGGCGAAAGGGAGACCTCTGAGAACGTTATCGATGAAACGCTGGAACGTCTGCGCAGCATTCCTCAAACCGAAAGGCATGCGAGTATACTCGAAGAGGCCGAAAAGAGTAACAATGGCCGACTTCGGTATATCCTCTTCAGCGACAGGGATCTGATGATAGGCCCTTACAAGATCAAGTTTTGAAAATATGGACTTACCAGCCAGATTCTAGGTGAACGACTGGATATGAGGGACCGGGTAGCGATCAGGAATCGTGCAAGCGTTGAGAGCTCTGAAATCCCCCACAGGCCTCCAATCTGAAACACCCTTGGGTGTGGAGGGGGAAGACCGCGAACTTTTAGAAGGGCGGACGATCCCAAGTTCGAGCATATGCTCAAACTCCGCCTTGGCAGCCTTGAGCTTGTCGGGAGGGGGGAGGCGCCGAGCACGGGCGAAAGTGGGAGAGCCCGTAGTCTCTATATGGTGGCGCACTTTATGCTGAACAGGAGAGGATGAAGAACAGGGGTTCAGCAGCGCCGGGAAGTCCTTCTGCATGATTGAGAAGAAAGGAGAGATACCAGAAAAAGGAATAACAGCAGAGATACCTTTAAGAACAGAAGCGATTACGGTACCTGCAGAAGATGGAGACGTGGAGCCGTCAACCAATCTCCTGTTCTTCAGGTCAACCATAAGATCAAAATGAGACAGGAAATCATCCCCCAGAATAGATTGGGTAACATCAGCGACCCCAAACACCCAAGGAAACTGACGACGGAGAGAAAGATCTATGGTGCACAAACGTTCACCATAGACGGGAATGGTACTTCCATTTGCAGCATAAAGAGCCCGGTCAGAAAGAAGAACAGCGGACTGCTGGGAAGAATCCCTTGGTAATAAAGAAAAACTGGCTCCTGTATCGATAAGGTAAAAAAGGTTGGTAGACCTGTCAAATATGCCCTGGACATCCTGAGACGAAAAAGGCGGAGAAGAACAACAAACGGAAGGGTGGCCAGCTGTAACCACCACCTTCATGGACTGCTGGCCAGTGGGTTTCCCGAGAAGGTGCACGGGGAGTTACACTTCTTTGCGTTAAGACCAAAACAATGGTGATAAAAGCAATACCCACTGGTATATGGCTGAGGGCCTGGGGTAGGGGAACGATCAGAAAACCGGCGGCCGGAAGAGGAACAATTGCGGGAACGGGAATCCCTTTGTGAACGAAGCAAGGCGGAGGTAGACATCAGCTCCGCCTTGACGTCCGCCTTGACGTCCGCCATGTCCTTCTCTAAGGCAGAGAGACGGCCTCAACCATAGAAAAACTGGAAGAACAAAGGTCGTGAGAGGCACTAGAGATAGCCAAAGGATACGAAAGAGGGGAAGGGCATACCGGATAAGAGTGAGAAGCAGAAGGAGAATTAACGACAGAAGAGGGAACTAAAAAGACCACAGAGGAGGGGGAAGAAAAAGTATAGGGATAAGAAAGCGAAGAAGACGAAAGGGACAAAGTGGCAGAAGAGGGAGTAGATTGCAGAGCTGCGGGAGAATGAACCACAAGAGGAGCAGAGAGAGGAGCAGAGACAGCAGGAAATAGAGTGTGGAGAGCCGAACAAAGTTTTACGCGGAAAGCCTATCTTGCTCTTTTCCCGCAATCTCCTGAAGGGTAAGTTTCGGTTGTGGTCCATGAAGCCATTGAAATATTGCATATCTTCGTGGCCAGCTTTTGGAGGAACAAAGTGCGAACTATGCCCGACATGAGTGTGAGAGGACCTTCAATAAGGTCAGCATCTGTCCAAGAGATCGGATGGCCTTTTGAATCTCCCAGCGAGGTATTGACCCAGCAACTCATCCTATTATCCTCCTGTGGTAGGAGCCAAGCGTGAGATCAAAAGATCACGAAGATGGTCGAGGTAGTGAGAAGAGGACCAAGGACGGGAAAAGTCTCTAATTCGAAGAGGCACATCTTCGGCAGAAGGATAAAAACTAAAACCAAACATTGTTTTCTCATTCCACTAGTGG
>JABUQX010035804.1:45000-47500 GCA_015478945.1 Trachelipus rathkii | reverse complement strand
CCTTGTTCTCAGTTGCTCTACATCAACATAACCTCTCCACCAAGACTGTCTTCACTCACAACCATAACCTTGATCTTATTTACGTTTACTTTCAAACCACTCCATTTACACACCCTGCCAAATCCCTCTTTCAATCATCCTCTCAATTATTTGTCAGATAAAAGATTAGATATTTACATTCTCAGGACATTTAATTGTTGCCACGTTATTTCTTTCTGAGAAAAATGTAAATGAAACCTTTAAAGTGTACACTTTCATTGATATAAGAAAACTTAAAACAGAACGTTTCTATAATTTTATTAGCCCTAGAAAATTTCGTTTCTATGTCTGAGCCTAGCTTATTCGATTCATTACAGAAATCATGGAAGCACTTTTAGTTAGAAGTGTTGAACTATTGAAGTGTTTATAAATATTCCGATGACAACGTCAAGCAGAGCTCTGTTTTCCCTTATTACCAAGGATTTAAAATGTTAAAAACTTTCTTAGAACACCATGAGGGCAAGAAGACTTTCCGCCTTAGCAATGCTTTCGATCGAGAAAGACTTTATTATGGGCATACAAGATTTTAATAATAAAGTGATTGATAAATTTGCTCAGTTAAAAGATAGAAAAGCGGACTTTCTTTTTAAATAAAATTGTAAAGGTAAGTTACATAACTTTTTAAAATTATTGTAAAATTTTTTAATTTTTCTAGATTAATGCTTTACGGTCATCAATGCTCTCTGGATCTATCCTAACTTATTTCCATCCGCGGACACACACACACACACACACACACACACATATATATTATATATATATATTATACATATATATATATATATATATATATATATATATATAATATTATATTATATATATATATAATATATATATATATATTATATATATATATATATTATATATATATATATATATATATATATATTTATATATATATATATATAATATATATATTATTATATATATATATTATTATTATATATAAATATATATATTTATATATATATATATATATATATATAATATTTATATATATATATATATAATATATATATATATAATTAATATCATTTATATAAGGATAAAAAAATATATAATGGCAACAAATAAATAACAAATAAAAATAAAATAATAATAATAATAATAATATAATAATAATAATTAATAATATAATAATAATAATTAATATAATAATAATATAATAATAATAATAATAATAATAATAATAATAATAATAATAATAATAATAATTAATAATAAAATAATAATAATAATAATAATAATAATAATAATTAATAATAATAATAATAATAATAATAATTAATAATAATAATAATAATAATATAATAAAATATAAATAATAATATATAATAATAAAATTGGACATTTGCAAAGTAGTTTCCATTAAATACATATTTTTTCAAAGAAAACTTAGATTTTTGCCATTTTTTTTAATTGTTTAAGCTTTTTTCATAATATTTCATACTTTATAAAGTGTATATTATAGCTAAAGTAAGGAACTTTAATTGACTTATTTTTGTAAAAAAAAGTAAAATTTAATATTGTATTTCACTTATTCTAATAATAATTTATGAATTTATAATTTCTTTATTAATTTATTATTTTACAAAGGTCCGGAAAGTTTGAACGAAATTTAAAGTTCCGATGCTTTAATTAGAGAAAAACTGGCTCAAATAGGGCTTCAGCGACAAACCCAGAGATGACTTTTGCATGTTATATCATTATACATTTCTTGCGTAATTTGATTGGCCGAGAGATGTGAACATTATTAATAATACTGATAATGGGCTCGCAATTGACCCGACAAATTAGAGATTACCTTGGGCATGTTATATTAATATTAATTCATTTTAATTATCCGCTTTTTTCAAACGCATTTATATATATATATTTAATAATATATAGATATATATATATATATATATAATATTATATATATATATATATTTATATATATATATAATTAATTATATATATATATATATATTATATAGTATATATATATATATTATATATATATATATGAAAATGGGAATAAAAAATAATGAAAATTTGAAAAAGACTTGATTATTTTTATATATCTCATCTGGTTCAGTCGATCTCCGCAGTCAATAGATGACTGGCGTTTCGCACTGTTCGAAATTAAATGTATAATAAGAATTAGCCTTAAGAGTAAATTGAGTAACATATTTGAGGATTACAGTACCCCACAAATCTCATAAGACGACATAGGATAGTACAACAAAAAAAAATTAGTTTTAGGAAACATATCTGAGAATGTTATAACATCCATAGGCATAATGTTCATAAAACGACAAAAAAAGAATTTGGGTAGTAGCCGGGGCGGAAAATGGCAAATTCTTTCGACAGAAAACCATTTGTAAAGCAAATGCTTTCTTAGAAATTTAAACAAGTTAATTTTTGTAAAATAAAATTCTCGGTCAGGATTTTATTTAGCAGTCGTAGCTAATTCTTT
>JABUQX010035804.1:37500-40000 GCA_015478945.1 Trachelipus rathkii | reverse complement strand
ATCCTAAGACGTTTCGAATTGCTTGAATTTTAGAAGAGTCTGAGAGATATAGATTTAAACAATGTGCTACACAATGTGTGTATAGAGCTTTAGGATACTCATTCCGAATAACAGATTGCACTCCTCGGAATTTGCCTCTCATGGAAGAGGCTCCATCATATCCTTGGCCTCTTAAATTTTCGAGTTTTAAACCAAGATAGCCGAGTCTCTCCAAAATTACATTTGCCAATGCTTTCCCTGAGATATCATAAACCAGAACAAATGATAAAAAATCCTCTCTTAAAGTAAAAGGAGTATCACCTCCATCACCACCAATCGCGTACCTTACACAAAGTGAAAACTGTTCTGTTTGGGAAATATCCGTTGTTTCATCAGCTAATGCTGAAAAAAAATTGTTTTTATTAACTTCTTCTACTATTTTCCTTTGCATAAGCTGACTAAATGACTGTATGATTTCATTCTGTATCATCGGACTCGTATACATTGAATTTTTGGACGATAGAAGTAAGTGGTTCTTCAAAACCTCCATTTGCTCGAAAACCTAAGAAGGCTTCTAAAATTTCCGTCATTTTCAGCTGGAGTTGATAATTCAATACGTCCAGAGTCACTTGAGCCCCTTAATGTAAGACCTTTATTGGTACAAGTTTTTCTCTATTTTCCTTCACATTTTTCTTATTTTGAGTATCCAGTTGTTTGTCTATGCTTTCGATTTTTTTCTGATCAAGATCTTCAATATTATCTTATATATATATATATTATATATATATATATATATATATATATATATATAATATATATATATATATATTATTATATAGTCTATTTTTATATTTTTTTTTATTATATATAAATTATATTATATATATATATATATATTATTAGGGAATGTACCGGAACCAGTTCGGCCGGAGACCTCGATTTTTAGAAGTTCCGGTTCCGGCCGGAACTAACTTGGTTCCGGCCGGAACTTACCGGAACTTTCTACTTTTTCAGATGTCTTTCTTAAAAAAATTCAGTAATTGATTTGTCATTTACTCACATTTAGACACATTGCTTTTTTAATTATTATTTTTATAAAATTAGTAAATAATCCTAATTATTACCTAATTAATATAAGTTTAGTAAATATAATTATTATTTAGTTTAATTAAGTTATTTAAATTATATATATATGCTGTATAATATCTGAGTACTCTAATTTTATTTATTTCTTTATTAAAAATGACTTGAAACTACATGATGAATTTACTTATTCATATAGATGAAAATACTTATCATTAATTAGGTGATAGCTAGGATTAATTATTAATTTAGGAAAAACAATTTGCCTAAAAAAATAAAAAAAAATTAGATAAAACAAATAAAAAAAACTCATGATTTTTTTATTAAAAAAAAATACGTAAAAAAATTCAGTTGATTTAAATCATTTGATTTTTTTGTGCCAACCCTGCTCTAGAATCTAGACCTGGGGATAAATAAAATTTGTACAGGGTACTGTTATTATTATTATTATTATTATTATTATTATTATTATTATTATTATTATTATTATTATTATTATTATTATTATTATTATTATTATTATTATTATTATTATTATATTATTATTATTATATTATTATTATTAGTATTATTATAATATTCTTTTTTTTCTTTTAAGCCTCCTGAAAGCATTTCTTTCAACAGAAGAAATTTTCTGTAAAATTATTCTTGAATAAAATAAAACAATTGATTTAAGTATAGTACCAAGCTTTCGTCCGTACACTTCGGACATTTTCAAGGAATAAATTTTATTTTTAATTTTAACAATTTTAATAAAATAAATGTCGTGTAAACTAATAACAAAAATAAATAAATAAAATTAATAAATTTAAAAGTTAGAGAAGTTAACTTACACTTACTTTTTGTCATTTAAAGATGTTCAAAAAATTGGACATTTCGTTATATTTTATGTTTATCATTGGTTTATGTTTCCTTAAGAGCAACGATTCCCCTAGGCGCAATTCATAAAAATAATTTTTTCTTGTTATGATGGAGAAGCCCTCTTTTATGCTGTTATCGGGATTTTTGTGGTGTTCTTCTTTAAAATGTTGAAATATTTTGCTCGGGTTATACTTATGTTGCGACATTCTCATGTTGAGGGTATTCGTTGTGTATCCGATATAAGAGGCGTTTACATCCACTTTCAGAACATTGAAATCGCTATACAACGTTACTACTCCCACCATCCGAAAGCGCTTCACGAATAGAGAAGCACGAGCTCCGTTTCAATGGCTTATAGTACGATCTTAATATAAGCTTCTTCCCGTCTTTTGCTTTAATATGCCCTTTTAAAATTAATTTTAATTTGCTCTTTTTTCTGACTGATATTTTCAGTTTTATAATATACTACGAGCTTATCGTTTTGTTTTCATTCATGGTATTGGTAAATAAATTATTTAAAGTGTTCTTTATAGTTTTCTCTATAATATACTTTGGGAAGTTATTGTTTATTAGATTC
>JABUQX010035804.1:25000-30000 GCA_015478945.1 Trachelipus rathkii | reverse complement strand
TCTGGTGAAGTGGTGTACTTTGCCCAGTAAAATGGGATTACAAATATCAAAACTAAAATGAAGAGACTTAGAAATCCTCCCATGGGAGCGGAGAATTTCATCATCGTCCAAAAATAGATCTAGGTTTTTAACAAGAGAGGGAATATGCTGAGAATCATCATTAGCTTTGAGAAAACTAATTTCTTTTCCAAAACATGCAAGTTGCATACGCCTAATCCAGTAAAGTACCGCACATTTGGCGGGATCAGCCTCCACCACTTTAATATACCTAAATTTAAACAGATAAGTAGTTATCTTAATCAACTTATCAAACTGTGAAAACCTTTCAATGTCTAAGACATCATCAACAGCATTAGTGACAGTACAATGTACAAAGGACTTAAGTTTACACTCAGGGGGAATGCTCAACAGCTCATGTGTAGGCCAATTTTTAAAATCATTAGACAAGAATGGAGGTCCATTCACCCAGAATTTTTTAATTTCAATAAATTTTTTAAATGATACACCTTTAGTCAATAAATCAGCAGGATTGCTATTGGTATCAGTATACCTGAAATATATTGGCAAGTGAAATTCGGAAAGTATTTCTTTTTTTGCAAGTTCAATGTCTTTAAGCCTATTTTTAACCAGTTTTGATTTACACTTAGGGTTATTTGTTAACAGCCAGGAAAGCACTACCTGGGCATCTACAACTAAATTTAAAAATTTAAAATTAATATCTTCAAAGGAAGACAAAATGCTGGGCAAACACTTAAATGCAAGCACAACAGCCATAAGTTCAAGGCAAGGGATGCTCAACTCCTTCAAAGGGGCCATTTTAGCCTTAGAAAAGACCAATTCAGAAATGTTATCACAGCATGCATATACTATAAAACCATAAGAGGTTTTTGAGCTGTCACAAAATACATGCAACCCATAAACCTTGTCCTTATCAAGGACCATTCTCCTAAAAGATAATTCAGAAGCCTTATTAAGAGAAAAAAGCAACCCTTTTCCACTCAGTTATAATTTTAGGATCTAGGACAGTATCCCAATCTACTTTAGGACTCAAACCCCATATGTCCCTCATCAATATCTTACCACTAACTGTTAAAGGTAAGATTAACCCCAAAGGGTCAAAAACAGAGGAAATTGCTGACAAAATTTGCCTTTTAGTATTAGCCTCTATGTTAAGATCAACTTTCGCAACACTTAGGCTATCATTTTCCAAATGATATCTATAACCTAAGACTTTCTCTTCCGGGCAACCATGCGCAGCAAATCTGCCATCCGCTTCAAACATAGAATTTAACTTTGGCAAGTTAGAATTCCAACTTCTAAGTTTAAAGGAAGCTTCATCCATTCTCACACATGCTTCTTTATAAATGTACTCTAATTCTAAATGATTATTGCTACTATAAAGGAAATTATCTACATAAAAGTTGCTTGCTAGCAGTCTAGAGCATAAATCATCTGGAAATTTAGAGGCATGGTGTTTCATGACAAAATGGAGAATAAAAGGGCTGCTAACAAAACCAAACACCAAGGTGGTGTAGCGGTAGGTGACAATTTTGCCATTTTCTACCCAGAAAAAAACAAAATCTATTCCTATCCTCTTCAGTAAGTAATTTAATAGCAAGAAAGGCCTGTTTTATATCAGCAAGAATGACATATTTATTACATCTAAATTTCAGTATTAATTTTAGGAGTGAGGACATTAGGTCAACGCCTGGGTAGGCAGCTTCATTCAAAGAAGGCAATTTAAGGTTGGTTTTTAAAGAACAATTGAAAACTGGGCGTATTTTGGTAGTAACCTGAGCCTCAGTCTTTAGGACAGGCCGATGGGGAATGAAAATAAATTTTGCATATTCTGAAGGGTTTATATCCACCTTTTCAATAATACCATCAGCCAACTGTTGGCTAAAAACTTTGCCATAATCATCAAATAAATCTTTATAATGTAAATTAGAGACAACTCTATCAAGGACTTTACGGGCAACCACATGATTAGAAGGAACCAGGTCAATGGTTTCCTTCCAGGGGAGTTTCACAAAGTAGTGACTATCTTTAAAAACTATGTTTTTATTAAATTCAGAAACTTGCAAAATATCGGCTTTAGCCATATCTTCATTAACATCTAAAATACCAAGGCTTTCAAGAGTAAATATATTATCAAGACCGTGTTCTACTACACTGTCCTCAAAAATACTTGTCAATGGATTAAAGTAGGAGGTGGAAGGACTTAAAACCTGATTAACAAGAGAGGAATGGGCAAGATTTTCGTGAGACGAAGGGCCTCCAATTTTATTAGAAGGCACATTCAGTTTATCAATTTGGTCAGGGTATAGAAAATTTTTAATATCACCAAATGGTACAATATGCTGACCCATCTTAAAGCAAGCTCCATTCATACATCTCTCAAATGAAAAGGGTGGCAAATATTGTAACAAATCTATACCAATTAAAGCATGCAATTCTACAAAATCCTCACAACCATGCCTATCACTCAAAGAATTTACACTGTGCCCAAGTTTATTTATATTCTCTAAAGCCATTTTTAAACCAGGTATTTCAAACTTAATATCAAAGGACTCATCAATGAGCAAAGCAAATGGAAACTGGTTTCTGCCAGGCAGATCAATAACAAAGGAGCTAAGAAAGAAAGTTTTTTCTTTCGATGAAATAAAACTATGTATGTCATAGCTAATGCTATACAAAGTTTTCAAGTCTAATAGCTGCCCAGCAACTTTAGAACTAACATAACTTCGTTCCGATCCAGAGTCTAAAAGAGCTAACAAACGGCATTGTTTACCCCCTTGGTGCAAAGTGATTTCTATAAATGGGAGGAGATAGTTTTGTTCACCCTTATTAAAATTAATGCAAAGATAGGACATAGTTTGACTGCTAGAATTATTAGAATGCCCCTGTTTACATAAAGCAGAAATATGAGTAAAAAGTTTACAATACATGCAAGCGTAATCTAAAAAGCCCCCTTGATTACCCGGACATTCTTCTGTAGCATGCTTGGCACTCGAGCAAAACTTACAAATATGCAGCTGGTCACAGCGTTCTAGCCTAGATTCAATGTCTTTGTAAGATGGACATTTATTCATGCTATGACCTGCCATGCTGCAAAATTTACACGGGAAGGCTGAATTAGCTGCTTTGCTTCTAAAAGGAACATTAGATTTGGCAGACTTTTGGGTAGTCTTAAAGTTTTCAAGGGTACCTTTAGAACCATTGGGGGTGGAGTTCTTTTCATTATTACTATGGCCCTTGTTTTGACCACCATTAGCATGCTTATTATTAAATTTATTATATTTAAAACTATTATTATTAGGGTTATTATAATAATTGCTCTTGTGTCTGCCAAATTTACTATTCCTAAAGTTATTACTTTCATGCTTGGCTTGTGACCTCTGCATCAGCTCCAAGCGTTTCATTAAAGTAGATGAATTCTCAAACACGTCATTTATACTTGGGTAATTAGTTAGTGTCTTATCGATTAACAAATTTACAAACCTAGGAGGTAATTTATTAACTACGAGTGAACTAATCATTTTAAAACCTGCAGTATCAGGAGCAAGGAAATCTAAACCGTATGACTTTAGGTCATAAGCTAAAGCCTTAACCTCATTAATGAATGACTTTACCTCTGATAAATTATCTTCAGAAGGAGGAGAAATATCTAATAGCCTAACAATTATTTTTTCTACTATGAAGTCTTTATCAAGAAACTCCTTCTTTAAAATATCTAGCGCAATCGTGTAATTAGAGCCTTCAGGACTCAAATGTTTAATCATTTCATAGGCCACATCTCCCAGATTGCTTATCAAATGTATAAGTTTCTCCTCATTTGTGTAAACAGGGTTGCGGTCAATTACAGCTTTAAACTTAGACAAAAAACGGGAGAATGCTAACTTATCTGCTTCATCACCCTCAAACTTCCCTATCTGAATTGGAGGCTCTTTTGCACTCCTAAAAAGGTTCAAACTAGAAACAGTTCTATCAGATACATTAGAATTAGGGCCTACAGTAGAGTTAGAAAAGGGTGTTTCAGAGTCTTCACTAGCAATAGAAGGAGTATTAGGCTTTGTTAAGTTGTCAGATAAAGTGGCAATCTGTTCTTCTAAATCTAATTTATAATCAAACATACTGTTACGCTCACTCACATAAAATTCATTAAGACTTTTAAATTTAAGTATATTTGACAAAATACTTTTATCTGTCTTCTCCAAAGACTTCAAATAACCCTTTAATTCAGATATTTTATCTTTAATAAAAGAGGGACTACCGCTAGTTCTTAATCTAGCTACAATTGCCTCCATCCTTCTTTTTAAATCGTCTCGTTCTACAATGTGAGGATTATTAAGTAACTGGCATTCTTCCATATCAGCCATAGTGATAATATAAAAACAATGACTAAGTGAATTTAATATTTCTCAAAAAAACAACTACGTTATAATTTTACTCAAAGTATAGGCAACG
This sequence comes from Trachelipus rathkii, assembly GCA_015478945.1. Taxonomy (NCBI): domain Eukaryota; kingdom Metazoa; phylum Arthropoda; class Malacostraca; order Isopoda; family Trachelipodidae; genus Trachelipus; species Trachelipus rathkii. Next base: position 25,533 of record JABUQX010035804.1, on the reverse strand, counting down.
TACTCCAAGTATCAAGGAAATTCAAAAGCTATATATAAGGTGAGTTATAATTAAATAGCATGAGCTAATAAGAATAATTAAGATAGACGTCCTCTTTAAAATTCTTGGAAAGTTATTGGGAATTTACCATGAAGTAAATTCTCTGATATGCAATCACAGCAGTTAGTGAACTGCTCTACCCAAATATGAGGAATTCTAGCCTAACTAGTTAATTTTCAACAAAAAACAATTATAACTCACCATTAAATTTTAAATCAAATTAGCTTTAAAGTTTTGATTTCCAAGAATTTTAACTTGGAGGGAAGCCTTTTGTTGAGGCTTAATTTTAGTAAATTAAAGGTAGTTGATAGTACCTAGTTTTGCCTACATATAGCTTGCCATCCGTGGAGTACTCTGTTCAAACTTAAAGTAAGGTATAAGGATTTAGAGGCTAGAGAAGTGTTAGAATAAAACAGAAAAGATAGAATAGACCTAACTGCTAGTCCTGCTAATTCAGAATATAAAGGGTTAGGACCAGCTTGGAAAAAGAGACC
>JABUQX010035804.1:0-22500 GCA_015478945.1 Trachelipus rathkii | reverse complement strand
AAACTATAAAACATAATAATAGAGCACAGGGTGTCAAACTCATTTACCGTGGAGCTGCCACACTGACTACAACATCAGTCCTCATGGGCCGCAAATATATATATATAATTATATATATATAATATATATTTATTGTAGTGTTTGATTTATATTTATCTATCTTATATAAATAATATTATATATGTAATTTGGTAATTATTTCCAAAAATTGCCTCTAAACAGATTTTTATAAAAATCACAGCATAGACTCTAAAAAATAGTAATGAAGAATAAAAAAAAAAACATTATTTGTCGGTCTTTTAGGAAAAAAAGTTACAAACTCTCAAAGTGTAAAAAACCCTATAGGATTTGTTATTAAAAAAAAAACGAAAATTTTTTTTTTTTTTTGGAAAAATCACAGGGTATACTCTAAAAAAAATAATAATGAGAATAATAATAATAAAAAAATCGCAGTCTCTTCTAGGAAAAAAAAGTTACAGCCTCTGAAAGTTTAAAATTCCCATAGACTTTCTTATAATTAAAATTAGTGGGCTCGTGCCTCGTTTAGGGCCATTCCTAGTTTCAGGTTGATGATAAATTTGTTTAATTCTTACATAGATTTTCTCTGTGTATACCTAACAAAACTTATCATAACCTGACTTAGAGGGCCTGAAATGAGACCTAACCTGGATCGATCAATATTGAAAAGTCTATGTGATTTTTAACAACTTTGAGATGCTGAAACTTTTTTTCCTAAAGAGAGCGACAAATATTTTTTTTTTTATTCTTCATTACTATTTTTTTAGAGTCTATGCTGTTGATTTTTATAAAAATCTGTTTAGAGGCAGTTATTGGAAATAATTACCTTTAATTGATTAATAATTTGAAAGTTCAAAATAAATTATCTTGAAATTTTTTAAATTGTTGTGGTCGGCTGGGCCGCATGGGAAAGCTTGATGGGCCGTATGCGGCCCATGGGCCGTATGCGGCCCATGGGCCACGTGTTTGACACTCCTGATAGAGCAGAATCACTCCATCACCGATTTTTATGAAAATTACAGCATAGACTAAATAGTGCTTTGTGTATTTGCATTTGCATAGTGTTTTGTACCAGATGACTGGAAAACGGCATATGTTGTGCCTATTTATAAGAAAGGTAGTAAGGAAGATTGGGAATTATAGGGCCAGCTAGCTTAACATCCTCTGGTGTTAAAGGTTCTGCGAAAAGTTAATGAAAGGTTATATAGAGGAAATATTAGAAGATAACAAGGTATTGTATGACTCCCAGCACAGTTTCAGAAAGGGTAGGTCATGTCAGACAAACCTTTTAGAATTTATGGAATATATAACTGACTGCATTGGTAATACTTTAGCTGAGGTGAATAAACTTTACGTAACTATTACATTAAAACTAAACTAATAATTTACAAAAATGGTATCAAAAAATTCTTTGAAGTTTTTTTTACCGATTAGCGTATATTATAAATGGATATTTTTAATAAAAATATTAAAAAAAACGCTAGAAAAAATGTAACTTTATGGCTTTTTTTTCGTTCGTTTCAACCTATTGATACATCGATATTTATTAATTATCGATATTATAATTGTTTTATCGATTATCAACGATTTTATTTTTAAAAAATGTACCATAGTAGAATGTACATAAAAAATTAAAAATATTTAAATTAAAAAAAAAAAATAATTGGAAAACAATATTTTTTACGTAATGTAAAAAGAAAAATAATTATATATATATATATATATATACTATATATATAATATATATATATATATATATATATAATATATCATATATAAATATATAGACAGCGAACCACACATTTTGAGACCGAAAATTTTCTGTTCAAAAAAATTTCTAAGTTCAGAAAAGTAAAGTTTACATGCAAGCTCAATATGGATTTATATTGGTTCAAAATCCTAGTGGGAGTAAGGAGTTGAACAAGCTCTATATTGTGGATATATCTTGAATAACATACTCTCAATTATTTATTAATAATATTATATAGTGACTTTTGATTATATATTTAAATAATTTATTCTTTCCTGATTCCAACCATATAGCGTCGGGCGGGGTGACATGGGCCACTTTAGGTATAACCTTGTCTCCCCCCACTTTCCCCTAATACACTTTTTAGAATTTTTTTTTTCTGAAAATCAAGGCCCTATAGTAGGTCATAAGCACACAAATAATAATGTAATTCTAATAATAATAGTTTTATTAAAGTTTAAATAAAGCTCATTTAGACTTACCTTGAAGGTGTGAATTGGGTCATCATTGTTTTAGGACATTAGGAATATAGAGACAGTAAAAAGCCACATGGGCCTATCGAGACTGTCCCAGTCAACCCACTACCCAAACATGCTCATGCAAATCCACAAAGCACCCTAGGGCTTGTCAATTTGTTGTAACTACAAATCCACCAATTTGTCTTAGTCAAAACTAATGATATATAAATATGATACCCAAACCATCCACATGCATTAATAACTAAGTTATGGTCACACATGCCATAACAATAAGCTATACTAAAAAACCCGCCAATTGGCTTCGTCAATATATTATATGATACCCACCCATCATAAACGAATCTAACCGTTTCTGAAATGTTGCAATCGAGTCACACTCAACAACCTTCCCCTCTGGCAGACTTATTTCCAAAATTTAACAACCTTATTACTGAATCATGCTTTCTTTTATCAAGATGGCATGCTTTCTTCTAAATTTTCTTATTATGCCCCTGGTCACCCGTCCATGTTCTACTATGAAAAATTTTGGTCTCTATATTATCAATAGATGTAAATATTTTGTTGACTTGTATCATGTCCCTCTTGAGAAATTGCCTTTCTACAGAAAACATTCCTAACTCTTCAGCCCTCCTCATAGCTCTTACCCTTAAACCCAAGAAATTATCTTTGTTGCTCTACGTTGCACTCTCTGTCTTTGTGTATCTAAGTTTTTCTTTAAATAAAGGGGCCAAACTTGTGCACAATACTCTTAATACTGGCCTAACAGAGCTATTATACAGTTTACTATTACTTCCTTGCTCTGGTTAAAAAAACATTGCGATTTATTATGCCCAGCATCCTATTAAGCTTAATTTCTAGCTTCCAAACACTGATAGTTACTTTCAAATTACTGCTTATAATCACACCTAAATCTTTTTCTTGGTCCACAGACTCAAGCCAATCCCCATTCATATCGTAGTTAAAACTTTTATTTGAGTAACCTAGGTGAAAAACCTTACACTTTTTACTATTAAAATTCATTGCCACTTATCTGCCCACCCAAAGAAGTTTAATAAAGATCATTTGAATCTTTATACATCCTTCACTAATCCTAACTGAGGTGGCCACTTTAGTATCATCTGCAAACTTAGAAACCTCATGCATTTTAAGTCCCTGGTCTAAATCATTTATATATATGAGGAACAATAGTGGCCCAGCACTGAACCCTGTGGGACACACTCGTCTCCACTATTTCCCATGATGATTTATTCCCATTTACTTGTACACACTGTTTTCTATTTCGCAACCACTCTTTAATCCAACCATGTACCACACCACCTATACCACATTGCAATAACTTTTTTTCACAGCCTTATGTGGGGAACCTTATCAAAAGCTTTACTAAAGTCTAAATATACAATATCAACTGGATCTCCTCGGTCAATGCAGTCAGTAATGTATTCCATAAATTCTAAAAGGTTTGTCTGACATGACCTACCCTTTCTGAAACCATGCTGGGGTCATACAATACATTGTTATCTTCTAAATATTATCTCTATCATTGACCTTCAGTAACTTTCCAGAACCTTTACAACCAGAGATGTTAAGCTAACTGGCCTATAATTTCCCAAACTTCCTTACTACCTTTCTTATAAATATGCACAACATATGCTGTTTTCCAGTCATCTGGTTACCTCAACAAATGGTATAGATCGCTTAAAAATCAAATGCAGTGCCTTTGCAATGCTGAAACTACCCTCTTTCAGAATTCTACCATATATACCATCAGGGCCTGCAGCTTTACTTGGATCAATATGATCTAATAAACGTTTAATATCTTTTACATCAAATTCAAATTCTGTAAGTCTATTTGTTACATGCATACAAGAACTATTAGTCTCTGAACTATTATCTAATCTTTCCTCTGTAAACACTGAGGCAAAATAAGCATTGAAAATGGATTTGACAACCCTTATCTGAAACTCACTAAAATTTCATCAATTTTATGGACCAATTGTCCTATTCTTACTTTTAAAGTTTATAAAAGCTAAAAAAACTTCTTCAGGTTCTTATTACATTCCTTGCTAATTTAATTTCTGCCTCTCTCTTTTTTGCCTTCTTATTGACTGGTTAAAGTTCATTTCTATTTTTCCTATAATTTTCAAAATCATCTTCCCATACTACCCTTGAATATTTTAAAAAATCTACGCTTTTCAATTAATTTTCTCTCTTATCTCTCTATTCCACCAAAAAGGTTTTCTCTTCCGCCACCCTAATTGGTTTATCTTTAAAACATACTGACTAATATTCATTAAAATTTGTTTAAAATGTTCCCACTGATAAAACAGTTGTGGTCTTTAAAACTCTTTATCCCAGTCAGTTGTACTAAGCATGCTCCTGAAATTATGGTAAAATCGCCCATTTCGGAATCTTGATCATACTTTCCCTTATTAACTTGCATATTTGGCCCAAGATATCCACACTTCCATATTCAAATCTAAACTTTTATTATGGTCACTAAGTCCTAAATTCTCCTCAAACCTAACTTCCATCCACCATACTTTCATATTAGTTTTAATTATTAAGTCCTATAGTGCAAACGTATCTTGTGTGGGGTCTTGGACCATCGGGTCAAAAAAGTTATCTAGTATACAATTTTATGAATGCAGAACTACTACGGTCCATATTAGACAAGGGGAATCCCAATGAATGCCAGGAAAATAAAATCACCCCATTATGGACTATTACCTTTTTTCATTACCTGGATGCATGCTTCTCAATTTCTTTCACATTTCACATCTATTCTGGGACTCTGGCCAGGAGTCTATAAAAATGCCCCTATTCTATAAGATTTATTGTATATAAGGATATCTACCCACACTGATTCAATATCATGAATTAATTGTAAAGTCAGTCATAATACAGATTGAATATTTGCTTTTAACATAAAGCCGCCTACCACCACCAGCCTTCGTTCCTCTCGCTGGTATAAATAAAGTTGGAATAAATCCCCATTCTCATATTCCTGAAAGGAGTCTTCATATAATTCTTCTTTAACCCATGCCTCAGTTATGCAAATAATGTCTAGATTCTCATTTAGTATAACTAATCAGCTCATCTTTTTAATTTCTAAGGCTATGAGCATTTGTGTAAAAACATTTGATACTCGAAATGCTGTTATTTTATCTGCTAATCATCATATTTAAACCTGTAACAACATTAGTTTTATTTATCTCCCACTATTACAGTTACCATTGCTATTATTTGTATCCAGATTTAGTCCCACCCCCCAACTTTACCTTAGTTTTGCTAAACAAGGTCTCCAACTGGTACTGAAAAGCTGAAACACCTTTAGCGACTCCAAGTGAACTCCATCTGCGTGCAAAAAGATTTCTTTATGCCAGAAATTCCTCTCCACAAATCCCCAAAAACCTAATAATTTTCTGGAAAAACATAATTCCTACCCTTTCATTACACCTAAGCCCTACTCCCATTGCTGACCTGCACCTAACCAGGTAAAATCCAGAATCATGCACCTCTTCCCACTAGCTTTCATCTTCTGAATCAATCTTCTATAATCTCTGCTATTAATTCTTCTGACCTTCTATGCCCTATATCATTTGTACCCACAGCACAAATCACTCTGAATTCACATTATGTAGATCAATTCTCCTATCTATCCTATCACCAATATCACTCACTCTGGAACCTGGATAACATACTCTCAATCGTTTCTTTTTATTCTTAGTTTGAAAAGTTCCCATCTAGGTATCGTATCATAGAGTCTCCAATTTAGCAATTTATCAGTCTTCCCTTCAGAAAACTCAACATTACCATTGGCACTCACTGATCCCGTCCCCATCCTGGAAGACAGTCGAACCGTTACTGCAGGTCACAGGCTGACTGACTTTCGAGATCCTCATCTTTAAATTATTATTTCTAGTTTCTACAACTCTATATTCATCTGCAGACCTATTATACACTACTTTATCCTTTTCCCTCTCATCTTCCTGCCTAGGTGAATCACTATTCCTGTCTACCCCTATATCCGCTCCCTCCTGCCTCGACATCCCTACTACTTTTTTCCTAACCACTTCCCCTCCTTTTCTCAACTCAAATACTTCTTTCAATCCATTCACATTTTCACTCAGTCTTGCCAAATCTCCTTCCTTAACCAAACACATCTCTGCATTCCAACACAAGCAGGCATCTATTCACTATTCACTCTTACAGTCCCACAGATATCACACAGAGCATACATACTTTAAATTATTATTTAAAGTTACTGTGGGGTGGATGAATTGGGCCATCTATTTGAATTCCTCTTTTATATAGCTATAAATTTAATTTTATATTTTAATTTTTACTTAATATAGCCTAGTAATTGTTTATTATATTAAAATTAGTAGTAAGTAATTAAAATGTCAATAATGATACATAAAATGAGAATAAAAATGTGGTTGCCCAATTCACCCCATTTTTGGGCCAAATTTTGACACTTTTTGGAATTCATATTTTTCATATAAATTTAATTTTTATTTTAATTTTTACTTAATATAAGTAACTTAAAATTAGCTATATGTAATAAAAATGTCAATAATAATACATAAAATAAGAATAACAATGGTGGCCTATTCACCCCATCATCAATTCTTTAGTGGGGTTGATTGGGCAAGTTAGGCCCCAGTGAATTTGAACCAGCTATTACTGTCTTTGAACAAAAATTACTTGCCAGTTTAAAGCTAATATACTCAACTGTATACACTGAAAAAATAATTAAAATCTGTCCTGAACTTTTCATTTTATAACAAAGTTAAAAAAAAATATTTTTCAAAAGTGAAATTCTATTTAAGGACATTTTATACCCTAAAGTATATATATTTTTTAAAAATATAAAAACTCTCTAGAATTAAAGATAATCTAAATAAAACTTGTAGTACTACTGCATGGCTATCGAATAAGCAAAAAAAAAAAAATTTTTTTTTTATTTTTTTTTTTTCAGTGGACCAATTCACCCCCACAAAAAAGGAGGCCCTGGTCACCCCGCCCGATGCTATAACATGTTATATTTTAAACATATCTTGAGGAAGATAAATCCATTTTTTTAAATGGGGTTTTTTGTCCCCTCCAAAACTTTACCCCCCTATAACTCAAAAACTATTAGTCATAGAAGCAAGATTTGCACCAGTGGGTTTTGGCTATAAGATGATAACCCCATACACCAAAAATCATCAAAATCTGAGGTGTAGTGGTTAAAGGCGTGTTGTGATGTGTCATGGAAAAAAAATTACAGCCTCTCAAAGTTGTTAAAACTCTCATAGGTTTTTCATTTTTGATCCATCCAGGTTATGTCTCATTTCAGAGACCACAATAGATATATATATAGTAATTTGTATAGGTATGCACAGAAAATCTATGTATACTTAACAAATCTTATAACCTTAACTAGGATGGCCCTAAAACAAGCACGAGGCCCACTAATTTTTTTATGAGAAAACCTATGGAAAAATTTTAAGCTTTGAGAGGCTGTAACTTTTTTTCCTAAAGACTTGAATCATTTTCGTTTTTTTATGCTTCATTATTATTTTTTCTAGAGTATATCCTGTGATTTAAAAAAAAAAATTATAAGAAAATCCTGAGAGTTTTAACAACTTTAAGAGGCTATAACTTTTTTTCTTAAAGAGACCACCACATGTTTTTTTTTATTATTATTATTTTTTTAGAGTATATCCAGTGATTTTTATAAAAATTGGGGGTGAAGCCCCTCTGCACTACTATTACCCTAAATTGTAATGAAGTATAAAAATAAAAAATGACTGCTTAGTTTAGGAAAAAAAAGTAGAAACCATATACCCTAATATATCTGATGAAAGATTGATAGTGAAGGCAGAACTGTGAATAAATTGTGGAAAGATTTATATTTGGTAATTATTTACAATAAGACTCCTGATAGGTGAACATGTTATGCAAGAGGTAGATAAGGAACCTGATTTTTGAATGTAATATAATAGGTTATCTTGTTTTATGTTGGCTATATTTTTAGTGAGGTATTGAGATTGTTATTAATATGCCATGTTGTAAACTGTAATTAATTAATAATAGAAAATCCCCCATATATGGCAATTTTTTTCCAGTTCAGGTAGCAGGTTAAGAGGTTTGAGCCTCATATTTATATATGAGTATCCATAGATGAACCACAAACCCTAAGCATGCATTAACATTTCTTAAGCCCATTGAGCCAACCATGAACGACCATGACAGGGCCCTCCCATGGTGCTGATTTTTCAGCCCAGTGTGGCCGCTTCATTGTGAGCCGTGGTGGGTCCTGTACACTAACACAAAAAAAAAAAATATATATATATATATATATATATATATATATATATATATATATATATATATATATATATATATATATATTATATATATATATATATATATATATATATATATATATATACAAAAGATAAGTTGTGTTCATATTAATATAAACAATGTTAGACTTTTTGCTGTAATTTCAAAAAAGGAGGTCTTGTATTATGGTATTTTCAAGATGCTGCTCAGCACCTCATTTCAATTGCTGCAATAAATGCACTTATTAGAAATGTAATATTACAGGTGAGGATTTAAAACTTATTTTTTAATATTTAGAATAGCAGTAAACATTTTCTAATATACAAATTTTTATATGTAAAATATAATTTGTTCAATATTTAGATATATATATATATATATATATATATATATATATATATATATATATATATATATATAGTTAGGTTAGTATTAAACCGTAATATATGGTTATTATTATTAAGTATACAATTAATATAAACTAATTTGGATGATATATATATATATATATATATATATATATATATATATATATATATATATATATATATATATATACGGTATATATATATATATATATATATATATATATATATATATATATATATATATATATATATATATATATATATATATATATATATATACATATATATATATATATATATATATATATATAAAATCGCCTTAAAATTTTGTATAAAATTTATAAAGGATATATGTAAGTGCTACCAAGATTTCTGGTACACAGTTGGAAGAAAACCTTGTATAAGTCCTGTTGTAAAAGCCGAAATAATTGTTGCCTTCTTTCTTGTTGTGTATTATCCAAGGTCACCGAGGTGCCTCTGGCTCCCAAAACGCCTGTGCCAAATGGCATAGAGTTCAGTTAGAAAATGTAGATCAGAGTGCGAACATCTTGACGCTCTCTCGGTCATAAAATTGATATTGTAATGGTAATTAAATTGAAAGTATTTTAAAAACAATTAAATTTTGAACAGTGAAATATCTTAATGTGTGTTCATGTAAAATAGTCATTAGACATAATTAATAAAGAAATAACTAAAGAAGCGTTTCGCTATTCCAAAACTATCTTCTTATTTGCTATAGCAAGGTGATCTTTTAAATAGGGCCAATTAAATATTATAAAGATCATTCTTTGTACATAGTTTTGGTGACCCCAGAACGACATCAGTCATTACAACCTTTTGATAAAAAGGGCCAGATAATTATAATAATAATAATAAAAAGTGGTGATTGTCAATGTGAAAAGTGCCAATAAACAAATATAGTGCTAAGTGAAGTGACTCATATACTGTGAAAAATTTTTTGGTAACAAAATAAAGTCTTAGTGCGTTGGTACATAGCTCTCATAAACTTTATTACATAACGATTAGCGTGAAGAATCCCGTTATTTTAAAAGTCGCTAGTCTTGTGAAAAAGAGCTCCATTTTCAAATAATATCACCGGCAAAAAAAAAAAAAAAAAAAAAAAAAAAAAAAAGTAAAGAGACGGGCAGAAGGGACTTTAAGATGCCCAGCCATAAAAAAAGATCTCCCCGGTTTAAGACCGGGAGGGGTAGGGGAAAGTCAAGTACTACACCAAAAGCATCTGCAAAAACTTCGAACGTCTCCCCCGCTTCCCCCAAATCTCCAATTCGAAGAGAAGAAAATTCAAATTCGAACTCCGATGGGGAAGGAAGTCAGGACCTACATACCCCGCTACGAGCAAGATCTGTTACCCCCACAGTCTCCCCCTCGTTGGGGGGGACTCCAAAGACCAGTCTGCCGATTGGCGCCATTCCAAAGTTAGATTTGCGTAATATGATGACTTGGTTACACACTACGATTACCGTTTTCAAACTTAATGGAGTGGATGATCCAAGAGAACGCGTAAGAATATTGGCTTCCGTCCTTCCCCATGATATTGTAGCAACCATCAAATTTCCATTGGGGGGAGATTGCTTTCAAAAGTTAATTGCCTCGATCGAGGAAGCTTACGCCCCAAATTTGAGAAGTCAAATCAGTGAGATTTTCAAAAAAGGAAGAAAAAAAGAAGAACTCCCTTCAGTTTATTTGGCAAGAGTCCGTGATGTTATGGGAAGAATAGGATTTGATCTGCTTGCGGAAAACAGTGCTCCTTTTGTTCATGAATTGTTTATTAACGAGCTTCCATCTCGCATACAAGAAAGTTTAATGACTCTGGCAGACGATAGCAGTCTTGAAAAAATTACAAAAGTAGCAGATAACTTATATAAGAACTTTTATAGGAACGACTACGAAACCCCCCACGATAGAAGAGGGAGAGAATATTGGGGGGCTGTGAATCATCTTCAAGGAGAACAGTTCCCAACACACGAGAGAGGAGCACATGAGGAAAGTCGAAATATAAACAACAACAACAACAACAATTCCCCAGCAAGTTTCAGAAGAGGCTAAAGTAAACAAAGAGTTCTTTCGAGAAATGAAAGGGCTTCTCAAGTCTCTCACCAAAGTCGCTGGACAGCTGAGTGAGGCCGCGGCCAAACCGACTCGAGGAGAAGAACAACCGTCATTTCAAAATAGAAGAAATGCTCCTAGAGATCGTAAACAAGGCAACACTGTAAATGCGGAGTTGCTAGGCGAGTTATGTAAACCACACTCCAGATTTCTCCATAGAAGTTACACCTGTCATTCGGAATTTTGTCCTATGTATTCTTTGGTATTCCCGCCAAATGGAGAAAGTCAGCAAGTCCATGAGTCACATCCCCAAAGAAGGCAGGGAAACGCATCAGATCCCCCCTCGAACAGGAGTTAGGGGGGGAGGTGAATATTTTAGATGAAAATTATCGTATTTTTAATTATGGGAATTTTGCTGAAGTAAATAATTTGCATGCGTATACTAGTAGGTTTAATAATAATTATAATAATAATAATATGAATAATAATAGGTATGTTTGGTATTCTAATGGGTATAATAATAATAATAGGGAGGTAGCTTTGAGTAATTTTAAGAGTAACGGGCAAAGCGCTCTATGGCATGTACAAGGAGGTTATCCTCCTTACAACGAGGCTCTGAGTATCCCGAATAGTGATGAGAGTATCGATGTGACCCATACGATACCCACGTTGGCCTCTACCGACGCACAAGATATGTTAGCGACGGATGCTCCCACAGGAGAAAGTCCGGTCATAAATAATATGTCTGTATTAAATAATGTAAGAGATTATAAACTTTATACTATTATGGATAAAATATCAAAAAGAGTCTTTATTTTAGATAGTGGTAGTGAGATCAATTTACTCCCTATGGATGGAGACCAGAATGTATCGATTATTGGTCAAATTAAAGCAGCAAATGATACCGTAATTGACATATACTCGCGCGAAATTGTTACAATTGATTTTGGGTTAAAGAGAACTTATGATGTAGAATTTCTAACTACTAAATTGCCCATTTGTATATTAGGAATGCCGTTTTTAAAAAAATTTTCGTTTAATATTAATTTTGAGACAGATGTGTTAACGGATACTCAGAGCAAAGAAGGTATAAATTTATGTAATAACACGATTTGTAGAGATAAGGCTTTTATTCATACTCTCTCTCAATTTTCTTCTTCTGTAGCTACTAATGAACTTTTTAGTGATATTCCTATAGTTAATAATCTGGTATTTGATTTTAAACATTTATTTGTAAATGCTTATTTGCCGGAAAATTTTAATATGCGGGAGAAGCAACTTAGAGCTTGGGACGACCTGTTCAAAGAATTTGGGGGAGGGGGGAACGCTGAGTCGAAACTTAAGAATAGAAATGGGGGGAGGGATACTTGTGCTTTACGTGGGGGAGAGGAGACCCGCGTTCCAACTGCTATCTTGAAGGAATTAGCTTCACTTTTTCCTTATAAAACTAATATAAGCGGAGTTCCAATAAAACTTAAACCTCGTCGTATTCCTCACAAATTATTCGAACAAACAAAGAGGGAGCTATTAAATTTAGTAAAAGCGAAAGTTTTAAAGAGGGCACCATCGCAATGGAGTTTTCCCATCAGCGTGTTAGAAAAAAATGGGGGAGGGGTCCGAATCGTGTGTGATTTTAGGAAACTCAATTCCGTGGCGAAAAATGATGTATTTGCTATGCCGAATATAAATGATATATTTAGTGGGCTTCATGGGACAAAGGTATTAAGTAAACTTGACGTCACGAACGCGTACTATCTGCTGCGCCTTTGGCAGAAGCCGATCAACATTATTTTACTATTAGTACAATGATCGGAAATTTTTCTTTTAGACAATTACCGATGGGATTTAAAAATTCGAGCTCATGTTTCATGAGATTTTTAACTATATTACTTCAAGGCATTCCCGGTGTACACGTGTATTTAGACGATATTTTGATAGGGACCAAAGATTTATCAGACCACGTGGTGGTACTTAAACAAGTATTTGAGAGATTAAATTATTTTAAAATTTGTTTAAATAAAAAAAATGCGAATTTGGGGTAAAAAGATTAAGTTATTTGGGTTTTGACTTGACGGAAGAAGGGCTTGCGCCATTATCTGAAAAAGTTAAGGAAATAATTAATGTTCCTCGCCCTTTAACCATAAAAGAGTTCGTTTGTTGGCCGAATTTCCTTTTACCGTCAAAATATACCGTGTTTTACAAATCTAACATTGCCTTTGTATAATTATTTAAAGGGAAAAAATAGCTCTAATAAAAAAATCACGTGGTCTCCCGAGGCTGAGAAGTCTTTTGTAGATATAAAACAAGCGATTCGTCACGCCTCTCGGCTCAGGTTCCCAGCAGTCGATGCGCCTCTCAAAGTGTACATTTATGCAAATCATAAAGCTTTTAATACGGTAATTATGTCGGACGATGAGAATGGGACTCCTTTTGCTTTTTATAGTGGGTCTTTTAATACAACAGAAAAAAGATATTTGCCAGTAAATAAGCTTTTATTGGGGTTAACGAAATTATTCAAGAAATATGGGGCAATTTTAGCGGGAAAGCCTGTACGCATCTGTACGTGCTCTCGTGCGTTTGTATATAAGATAAAGCATGCTAATGATGTACAAAATTATAATGCTAGGGAATTGAGGGAACTTGCTATTTTGAGTACTTTTAATATCACGATGGAGTTAATTACCGAAAATCAAAATGCGTTATTAAAATATTTACTTGCTAATAATATTAACCAAGATGAGGTAGGAGAAGATGCTGGTCCAAATAGTGTAGTCTCTGACTCCGCCCACCGATTAACGACGGCCAATGAGCAATCGGCTGAGAATACTATAGCGACTGACGTAGGTGCTATTAACTTGGTGATGAATGAATGTGCACCGATAGATCTGTCTTGTCGAAATGAAAATAGCAGTCGCACTGAAGCGGCCATATTGGAAATTGCAAAAATAAATTTAGTAACAACGTTTGATAAAAATGCAAAAATATTATTCTCGCATTTCAAGCGAGATTTGGACTTTGAAGAAATTAGACAGCACCAACAGTCAGATAAATACCTTAATGATCTGATGGCGAAGAGAGAGAAAACAACTTTAAAGTTAATAAGGCAGAAATTCTTTTATAACAAAAAGGAGATAGAATTAGTGGTCGATGTCTCTTTAAACTATTCGCGCGTTTTTGTGCCGGAAAAGAGTGTGCAGAAGGTAATTAGCGAATACCACAATAAAGGACACTTGGGTGTGAATAAAACCCTCCTGAGCATAAAAAATGAATTTGTGTTTCAGCACATGCATAAAAAAATAAAACAGTTTGTCCGCACGTGCTCAGCATGTCAAAAAAATAAAACAGTACAAGGTATAAGTCCTGATTACGGTGTTTTTAAAGAAGTGACGAAGAAGTTTCAAGCCGTTCATGTTGACATACTGAAGTTACCTAATGCAAGAGGATACAAATACCTACTTACCTTAATTGACCGCTACAGTAAGTACTTGTTTGCGGTGCCTCTCAAAGAAATAAATTCGGGAGAAATATTGAATGCATTCATTCACGAGCTATTCCCATTCTGTGGGATTCCTCAGGTAATTATTTCGGATTTAGGTGCGAATTTCACTAGTCGCTTGTTTGAGGAAGTGTGTAGGGCCGTGGGAATGGAGCACCGGACTACGTGTAGCTCAAATCCTAGATGTAATGGCCTCCTGGAGGTAAGTCATAGGAATTTGCTGGCTTGTCTGAGATGTATGTTGCAGGAACATGATTTAAGCCCCTCCGACTGGCCGAGCCTCTTACCTATGGTGTTATTCACTCTGAGGCTCGCGCCGATAACAAAGAACGGTCTTAGTCCCGCAAACTTGATGTTTGGCCAAAATATAGCAATACCTAGTGGATTAGTTGATCCTGCTGCGGAAACGGCTCCAATAGAATATAATGCATATGTTAAAAAGCTAGCCGCTCTTTTAGCGCAGCCGCTGGCTCCACACCAATTATAAAAATCGACACGTCTTTGTGCCTAAAGGGTTACATGAGGCAAAATTTGTCGTGGTGCGGCAGACACAGTTTAATGTCGGCAAACTAGCTCCCCGCTATGTCGGCCCTTTTAAAGTTATAAAAGTTAATAAACAGAACGTACTTATCGAAAAAAAATGGGAAACCTCATTTAGAAAATTTAAGGAACGTTCGCATATATTATAACTTAGTAGATTTAGAAAGAAAAAATAACACTTAAAAAAAAAAAAAAAAAAAAATACTAATCCGTTTTCTTTCAGATGGTAAAAACGCCTAAAGTAAAGGTGTTACATAGAAATGAAGAATTGCCTCCAGTAGGAGAGCTATTATGTTAGGTGAAAATTATTGTTTTACCCTCTAACTTTAGTAGCCACTGTCTCCTCTATCCTAAACTTTTTTTTAAAATTGTCAGAAGGGGGTGTTACAGGCAACTTTTGAGATAACCATTATGTACCGTACTCGTTACATTGTATAAAATTTATAAAGGATATATGTAAGTGCTACCAAGATTTCTGGTACACAGTTGGAAGAAAACCTTGTATAAGTCCTGTTGTAAAAGCCGAAATAATTGTTGCCTTCTTTCTTGTTGTGTATTATCCAAGGTCACCGAGGTGCCTCTGGCTCCCAAAACGCCTGTGCCAAATGGCATAGAGTTCAGTTAGAAAATGTAGATCAGAGTGCGAACATCTTGACGCTCTCTCGGTCATAAAATTGATATTGTAATGGTAATTAAATTGAAAGTATTTTAAAAACAATTAAATTTTGAACAGTGAAATATCTTAATGTGTGTTCATGTAAAATAGTCATTAGACATAATTAATAAAGAAATAACTAAAGAAGCGTTTCGCTATTCCAAAACTATCTTCTTATTTGCTATAGCAAGGTGATCTTTTAAATAGGGCCAATTAAATATTATAAAGATCATTCTTTGTACATAGTTTTGGTAGCAGCAGCAGCAGCATATATATATATATATATATATATATATATATATATATATATATATATATATATATATATATATATATATATATATATATATATATATATATATATATATAATTTAATTTTTTCAATAAATAGTAAATACTTACTTGTGTTATGTACATATGAATGTACACAAAAGTTGGCAATTAACTTTTCTTAAAAGGTTTTATTATAAATGAACTATTAGACCTATTACAGTGCCCTTAGTCAATGTTTTGTAAGGTGTTAGTTTATATATACGAGGTCTGTCCCTACCATATGCCGGGAAATATTTGTTACTAACCTGGGAAGGTTTATTTCTTAATCCCCTTCAAATTAAGACACTTGGGACTTCAGCACATTTAGTCCAGCAAGTTTGTCATCAATTGAGCTTCTCTGGAATGGTCTTCAACTCTATCACATTGTACATATCACACAGAGCTATGTCCAGAGAGTAAGGTGCCTGGCTATTGGCTAATGATTGAAATGCCTTTTCTTTTGCCATGAAATCTAGGATCAGAAGCGACAAATGAGCTAAGGTGTTATCGCGATCCAGTTTCCAATTTTTTGATGACCACAGATCTTATCATTTATAGTCCAAATTTTGTTCTGTATGGGATATTTCTGGTAAATGTTCTTAAAGTACAGTACATGGTGTTA
Source organism: Trachelipus rathkii (assembly GCA_015478945.1). Taxonomy (NCBI): domain Eukaryota; kingdom Metazoa; phylum Arthropoda; class Malacostraca; order Isopoda; family Trachelipodidae; genus Trachelipus; species Trachelipus rathkii. The sequence goes on along the minus strand of JABUQX010035804.1, from coordinate 5,860 downwards.
TTTGAATATGCAGAAATTATTCTATTGGTTTTCTGAGTATGAATGTGTTTATTGATATGGGTAGCTGGTGTTGGGGAAACATGTATATATATGTTAGAATAGTATACGGGTAGTGCTAGTTTGATTTTATTTCTTCTAGGTGCAGGGAGTAATCTATTGAGAGTGATTTACTGTAACATTGACAACCTATCATGTCAAGATGGGGTTTTATAGGGAGGATTTTTTATTCTGTTAGTTGGTGGTGGGGAGGCAGCCCGTTATTATCCTGAGATATTTATTTTGTACAATTTCTAATTTTTGAATATTGGATTGTGATATTGAGGGTCCTCCCGCTGGTGATGCAGTTTAAAAAGGTACAGCGATATTGTTTGTATACTATTGTGAGGATCTCTCTTATGTTGGCCAAAGTTTGTTCCTGTTAAAGCTTTGAGAGCATTTAATTTGTGTGTGGCTCTAGAAGTAATGTAATTGTCTATGTGGGGGTGATTGTTACATTTATCAAAAGTCAACCATATATTGATGGGTTGTTTGTTGAGATGGAGTATATTATGTTTGATAGAAGAACTGCTGGGTGGGTGTTTGATTCTCTTCTGTCTGGTGTTAGTAATGTAGTAGAGGATTTTTGAGGTGATGCAGGCATTCTGTTTGTTGTTAGTCACTGTTCTAGTTGATTTATATATTAAGACATTAAGAATATAGAGACAGTAAGAAGCCACATGGGCCTATCGAGACTGTCCCAGTCAACCCACTAACCAAACATGCTCATGCAAATCCACAAAGCACCCTAGGGCTTGTCAAATTGTTGTAACTACAAATCCACCAATTTGGCTTAGTCAAAACTAATGATATATATATATATATATATATATATATATATATATATATATATATATATATATATATATATATATATATATATATATATATATATATATATATATATATATATATATATATATATATATATATATATATATATATATATATATATATATATATATATATATATATATATAAATATATGATACCCAAACCATCCACATGCATTAATAACTAAGTTATGGTCACACATGCCATCTAACATTAATAACTACTATAACCAAAAACCCGCCAATTTGGCTTCGTCAATATATTATATGATACCCAACCCATCCATAAACAAATCTAACCCTTTCTTAAATGTTGCAATCGAGTCACACTCAACAACCTCCTCTGGCAGACTATTCCAAAATTTAATAACCCTATTACTGAATGCATGCTTTCTTATATCAAGATGGCATGCTTTCTTAATTTTCTTATTATGCCCCCTGGTCACCTGTCCATGCTCTACTATGAAAAATTTATTGGTCTCTGTATTATCAATAGATGTAAATATTTTGTAGGCTTGTATCATGTCCCCTCTGAGAAATCGCCTTTCTACAGAAAACATTCCTAACTCCTTCAGCCTCTCCTCATAGCTCTTACCCTCAAAACCAGAAATCATCCTTGTTGCTCTACGTTGCACTCTCTCTAGCATATCTAAGTCTTTCTTTAAATAAGGGGCCCAAACTTGTGCACAATACTCTATTACTGGCCTAACATAGCTATTATACAGTTTACTTATTATTTCCTTGCTCTTGTAAACAACATTGCGATTTATTATGCCCAGCATCTTATTAGCTTTATTTCTAGCTTCCAAACATTGATTAGCTACTTTCAAATTACTGCTTATAATCACACCTAAATCTTTTTCTTGGTCCACAGACTCAAGCCAATCCCCATTCATATCGTAGTTAAAACTTTTATTTGAGTAACCTAGGTGAAGAACCTTAACACTTTTTACTATTAAAATTCATTTGCCACTTATCTGCCCACCCAAGAAGTTTATCAAGATCATTTTGAATCTTTATACATCCTTCACTATTCCTAACTGAGGTGGCCACTTTAGTATCATCTGCAAACTTAGAAACCTTGCATTTAAGTCCCTGGTCTAAATCATTTATATATATATGAGGAACAATAGTGGCCCCAGCACTGAACCCTGTGGCACACCACTCTTCACTATTTCCCATGATGATTTATTCCCATTTAGTTGTACACACTGTTTTCTATTTCGCAACCACTCTTTAATCCAACCATGTACCACTCCACCTATACCACATTGCAATAACTTTTTCATCAGCCTTATGTGGGAAGAATATCAGAATGTTTTACTAAAGTCTCACTTACAAGATAATCTTCATCTTCTCTGTCGATGCAGTCAGTAATGTATTCCATAAATTTAAAGGTTTGTCTGACATGACCTACCCTTCTGAAACCGTGCTGGGAGTCATACAATACCTTGTTATCTTCTAAATATTTCATATGACCTTTCATTAACTTTACCAGAACCTTTACAACCAGAGATGTTAAGCTAACTGGCCTATAATTTCCCAAATCTTCTTTACTACCTTTCTTATAAATAGGCACAACATATGCTGTTTTCCAGTCATCTGGTACCTCACCAAATGTTATAGATCGCTTAAAAATCAAATACAGTGCCTTTGCAATGCTGGATACTACCCTCTTTCAGAATTCTACCATATATCCCATCAGGCCCTGCAGCTTTACCTGGATCAATATGGTCTAATAAACGTTTAATATCTTTTAGTCAAATTCAAATTTTGTAAGTCTAATTGTTCCATTCATACACGACCTATTAGCCTACAAAAAAATTTTTTAATCTTTTCTCAGTAAACACACTGAAGAAAAATAAGCATTGAAAATGTTGACCAACTCTTATCTGAACTCACTAAATATCAATTTTAATTGGACCAATTGTCCTACCTTTTTAAATTTATAAAGCTAAAAACTTTTCGGGTTCTTATTGCTATTCCTTGCTAAATTAATTTCTGCCTCTCTTTGCCTTTCTTATTGACTGGTAAGTTCTGCTTCTATTTTTCCTATAATTCTCTAAATCATTCTATTACTACCTTTGAATATTTTAAAACATCTGCTGCGTTTTCATTAATTTTATTCTTATCTCTATTCCACCCTCAAAGAAGTTTTCCTTTCTGCCACCTTAATGGGTTTATTCCTAAGTTCACACTGACCATCTATTGCAATTTGCTTAAAATGTTCCCACATGATAAAACAGTTTTGGTCTTTAAACTCTTTATCCCAGTCAATTATACTAAGCATGTCTCGTAATTTGGTAAAATCACCATTTCGGAAATCTAAGATCCTTTCCTTATTAACTTGCAATTTGGGCCCAGATATCACATTCATATTAAATCTAATTATATTATGGTCACTAAGTCCTAAATTCTCCTCAACTCTAACCTCACCCACCATACTTTCATCGTTAGTTAATATTAAGTCTAATAGTGCATCCTGTCTTGTGGGTTCATGGACCATCTGGCTCAAAAAGTTATCTAGTATACAATTTATAAACACTGAACTACTATGGTCTGTATTAGACAAGGAATCCCAATTTATGCCAGGAAAATTAAAATCACCCATTATGACTATACCTTTTTCTTTACTGTGGCATGCTGTCTCAATTTCTTTTACAATTTCTGAGTCTAATTCTTTTGTTTCTAATTGTTTTAGTTCTCTGCTTCCTGTATTTATAGAAGGGTTTTGAACTGTGATTATCAGATCATCTGCATAGCTATTAATTTTTATAACTGATGTGGTAGATCAAAAAGGTTAAAGAGTGTTGGTGAAAGGATGGCTCCCTGTGGGATTCTGTTACATAATTTGTATGGACAGGAGTGGCGTCCTTGTATGATTAGCTGTATGACAAGATAGAAAATTTGCTATTATATTTTTGTCTTTCATGATTATATCTCTGTTTAATGTTTTGTCTATCAAAATCTGATGGGGCAGCGGGACTTATATTGAATGCCTTGCTAATGTCTATTGCTTCTAGGAGAGTGGGAGAAGGGAGAGGAGTTGATTAAAAAACCAGTAATGATGTGCTGTGTTAGATCAGTTAGGAGAGTGTTGTTGTCTAAATTCATGCAGTGAGTTTGATAAGGGAATGAAGGGACATATTCTGTTTAGGATTAATTTTTCTAATCTTTTGGATATTGTAGAGAGCAATGATATAGATCTATATGAGGCTCGGTTGTTAGGTGGTTTGTTTGCTTTTAGTATATGAACTATATGTGCACATTTCAAGAGTGGTGGGAGAGTGTAGATTTGCCATGTATTGTTGAATATTCGAGTTTGGTCTGCAATAGTTTTGGTTCCTAAATGTTTGAGATATATGTATATTTGATCCTGACCCACTGCTTGGGAGTTTTAAATTTTTTTGTTGTTGTTGTTGTTGTTGATGTTTAATACTTCTAGAGGAGTGAATGGGTGGTCTTTTTGGTTGGTTTTTAACTTTTTAAGTTTAGTCTATTTTTGGGAATTGTGGGTTTAAGGCTGATTTATGTGTGTATTAAGTTTTAAAGTTGATATATATATATATATTATATATATATATATATATATATATATATATATATATATATATATATATATATATATATATATATATATATATATATATATATATATATATTTTCTATTCTGTTTATATGTATATATATATATTTGTTATATATATATATAGAAAAATATATATATATATATATATATATATATATATATAATTAAATAAAAAAATATAATTAATAATTAATATATATATTATGGACGTAATTGATAGTAATTAGTAATCATTCAACACTAATAATAATATTCTTCATAACTGTCCAATAAGAAACCTAGTTTAATACACAAAAGGTTCTAATAAGGAATTCCTTAAGCTAGCCCTCAAGAATAGTATCTTGATAATGAACCACTTCTAAAATGCAATTAAATAGCATAACCGAGGAGCTTGCTCGTGTACCAAAAAAAAAAAAAGATTCAAAGTGGAAGCCGCCTTATCAGCAATCCCTGGCAACAGCACTGATAGTGATGATGGTGGCTTTTCAGCAAATAAACCTACCGAAGATGAGGATTTGGATATGTCAGACTTTGGATAATGCCCATGACCAAAATTGCATTGAACATTCACCTTCAAAAGAATCACACCAAGGAGCCTCATCGATAAAACTGAAGAGACAGTCATCAAAGAGCAAAGATAATTCAAATTTGCAATCTGTGAAAGAGGAGATGAGGCTCTACGAAAACATGGAGATGCTGCCTACAGAAGAGAATCCTTTCATGTGGTGGCATGAAAAAGGGCCAAGGTTTCCATTATCAGTGCTTGCAAGCAAATATTTATCAGACCCTCCCTCATCAGTCGAGAGCAAGCGTATTTTTAGTGTAGGTGGGAATGTAAACTAGAGGTCTACCGAAATTCTTATCGGGCCGGAATTTTTTTTTTTGTTCCGGCCGGAACCGGAATTACTAATTTACTTTCTTTGAAAAAATTAGTGAAGGATCATTTCATATAACCCATAAGCCCATCTTTAACAAAATACAGTAGCCTTGTGTAGCATTTTCATACACATGCTCATTTGCATGAGCATGCTTAGACTGTGTGTATACTATGTAAGTTATTGACAAGCTCTAGGGTGCTTTCTTGATTTGCATGACATGTTTGGTGATTGATTCTATTGGCTTGACTGGGACAGTCTCGATAGGTCCATGTGGCTTTTAAGTCTTTTTATTTCTAATTTTATAATGTCTTTCCTTGAAGGATGGGCTGGGTTCATGCACAGTACTCTAGTACTGGCCTAACATAGCTGTTGTGTAGTTTACTTAACTTCCTTGCTCTTGTAAATGACATTGCGTTTTGTTGTTCCTAGCATCTTATTGGTTTTGTTCTTTGCGTCCAGGCACTGATTGGCCGCTTGTGTTCACACAAATCTTTTTCTTGGTTCGCAAACTCGAGCCAATCCCC
>JABUQX010035803.1:0-30000 GCA_015478945.1 Trachelipus rathkii | reverse complement strand
CGGGTGTTGGCACACCAAATTTGCCAACAAAAAACCTTTTACATAATAATATACAAACAATTTTACCTGATCCACTTTAAACTATATATATATATATAAGATAAATTATAATAATATATATATATATAATATATATATATATAATATATAGAGTATATAATAATAGTATATTATTATTATATATAATTATATTATATATAATAATTATATATTATATATATATATATATATATTATATAGTATGAATATAATATATATATATATACTTATATATATATATATTGATACAGCTTAGAGTTGTCGAGGACTTTAGTTTTATTCCTATATGTTGACCTCTAAATACGCAAATTAGTTCACATATCACCTTTCTTAACATTAGAAGTATTTAATCCGAGGCTATCGTTCATATCCTGTTTCATTATGACGATACATACCGGGATAAGATCGTATATATATAAAATAATTATATATTATAAATAATATATGAAAACCTCATAAGAATGTCACAAAGATTTAAGTCTGAATGGTCATTGGACCATGGTTTAGTTCGTGCACAAAAAAAAAAATAAGAAAATTCACCACGCCACACATTAAAAGCATTCAATAAATCCAAAAAAAACCCACCTAATAAAAGCAAAATTATTTTATGACAACATGTTGATTTTTGTGAATAAGTTATTATGAAGAAAAATGAATGTTAATTAAAATAAAATTTAAATAAACATAACTTAACATTTATTATACAATTTAGTTAGAGATTGTATCACATTGCTAACTTAAATGATTTATGCACTTGAGTTGAGTTTAGCCAAGAAAAGACTCACTGTGAATTTCCTATTAATGTTCATAAAATACGTAACTATACGATACAAGTAAGCTCTTACAATGCAAGCAAATGAAATTAAAATGTGAACTACATTATTAATTTCACCTTATAAAGTAGTTACAATATAAATTTTATTTATAAATTATTATAATAACAACTATTGCAAGAGTCAAATTGTAAATTCGTCATTTACACTGGAGACAGTTAATTCTTTGTATTATTATGATCCTTCTGTAGCTTTATATTCAAGCGATCAGCTTTTTTGCTACTACAGCTCCTTTTCTGGGTGAACTTTCTCAAGAGTGTGTATATCAAATAATAGAAAAGCATTAATTAATAATGTATATACTATGTTCAGTGGAGTTTCAATTAATATACCATTGGAGTGTACAAACAACAGATTATCTAACGAAATGGTACTAAGAGAATATCTCCACATATGTCAGTGTCAAATTAGTATGTTTGAAGTATTATAATTTGATCAACAATATGCAAATGAGACTTGATCAATATAAGTTCTCTATAAGGAGCCATCTATTACTAAAACAGTAGTCAATAACCCGATCCTATAAGAATACAATTCAATATTAGTTAAAGACCAACACTAAGTTAATTATATTTTTGATGATAGTATAATTTATATTGGAAAACTTGTTCATTAAATCTTAAACTATTTCAATACGAATTGTAAATAGATAGATGTTGGATATATGTGTATATAGTAAATGATTAGATATGAAATAGTATATACGTTAATTAGATAGTACTATAGGGTAAGTTATAAATGATCATGTTCCATAAAATCATATCTAATTAACCTATTTTTACTTATATTTCTATATTTGTTTTTTTTTATGGTGATATTCATATATTTAAATATAACTCTCATACTACACATCTTCTTTATATTTAGCTTTTACTTGTATATAAGAATATATATATAATATATATAATATTATAAATAATATATATAACGTATTTATTATATATATTATTAGAAGTATTATATATTGATTTTCACTCACACTCTCCATAGTTCATCTTTCCATAAATTTATAAGATAGGTTATTGGATCTGTATTAATTAATGGTAATAGAGTTTTTAGACTTTCTGGACTTATATGATTAATCTGTTTTATTATATTTTCTTTTTTCTTTATTTCTATAAGTATGATATATATATATATAATATATACCTCTATTATATATATATATAGGGATAAAAATCTAATATTTATCTATTTAAAAAGTTTTAATAAGCAGTTTTATCTTTTTTTTCTTTTATATTAGAGTGTTTGATACGAAATATTTTCGGAACGTTATTTTTGATATTTTTTTTGTTTACTATATGATATATATATAATATATAGGTATATTTATTATTTATTTATGTATAAAATACACATCTAAGAAGGAAATAAAAAAAGTCACTATATCCACAACTTAACTTTAACGACCAGTGGTTTGGACGTCAAACTGAACCTTGGTTCATTCCTGTTCACAGATTTACAAGGTCTCGTACTAAATATTATGGAAAGATTTCTTAAGTCCAGTAAAATGCCTGCTACAACCAACAACTAAGCTTTTGCATTAGATTTACATGACAAACTTGAATGCCAGACTGTGCAAATCAAAATGACAGAAAAGATATTAGAAAAATGTCCTCTGAAGTACAAGCCTGTCCAATGGCTCTCAATCATTGGATCCTAGTATAGTTTTCTCATCAGCCAGAACAAGTTGAAACAAATTTGGACGCAAATGTAGAGGCTTTGTACACCAATAACCGAATCACAGATTTTCTGTTGCTGAGAAAGGAAAAAGCACTATACTCTACTTCTGTGGTGAAGCTCATTCTACCCTTGAATTAAAATTCAAAATATTTTTTTGAATTGGTTTTTGTCCCCTTCTAAGAGACTTGATCGAGTTTTTCTTCTATAGCACCTGAGAATCAATGTTAGGCGGAATTGTGGCAAAATATTAAATTAAGACTGATATTTTCGCATGAAAATGCGACAGGGAAGGAGGGTTTTCTATAAATAAGCAATTTTAGTGAGAATCTAAAAGAACATAGTCTGATTTCTCAAAGAACAGATGCACAACTGCTATAAGAAATCTCATGAAAGTATTCATAAATTCCCTATCACTGAAAAAAAAATTTGACAAATGTAAGAGCTGCCCATAGGAAATATGAAGAACACTCAAAGAGTCAAAACAGAAAGAAAAGAAGAGAATAAAAAGTGAAGAAAAAAAGAAAAATTATCCATACAGAGATCAATAAACTTGAAAGGCAGAGAAAGATGTTAAAACTGGAAGGCTTTAACAGAAGAAGACGCCTATAAAATCCAAAAATTTCAAACATGCTTGAGAAGAAAAAATGTTAATCTAAATTCTACCCCATTTTAGAACTGTGTGTGTGGATTATATTACATGGTTAACTAGCTATATATTCACCTATATAATTAGTAGCTAATATAATTATATATATATATTATTAGTATATAGTATGATAGAGTGATGCACCCATACACTTTGTTTATAATTTAATTTTCACTTTTGTATATAATAATTAAATATAAACTATGTAAGTTTATAATATAATTAATAGATTTATGCCTAACATCCTTATTCATGTATGTTAGGGCTAGGTTTGAGAAACAACATGCTTCTTCCTGAATAATTTAGAGAGAGAACTAACAAATAGATGTTTGCTAAAAAGTGTTGGACCTTTTTTCATATCTCATCTTAATGTGTGGTCCAAAGACTCATCTTATTTGGAATAAAAGACGAGCCTTCGACTGGACAATGTGTGAGAGAGGAAAATATGTCTGGAAAAAAACTCTTGTTGGAGAGGTTTTATAGTGAATGATTTTGAAATTGCATTAATAATAATAATAATAATAATAATAATAATAAGGTGAATATAATAATAATAATTACTAATATGAATAATGAATAATAATAGGGTAATAATAATAGGATAATAATATTAATAATAATATAATAATAATAATAATAATAAATTATTACCTGCATTTCTTGTTTTCTTCCAATTGCATAACTTTCTCAAATCAATCATTTCCTGAATTTAATAAACGCTCATTCTTAATTTCAATATCAATTTTATATGGACTCCTGCTCACAAGAAAACATATATAATAGAAGTATTTTTGTAGATTAAAAATATTAGAATAAAAATATTATAAAAAATTTAAATTTAATGAAGAATTAAAAATAAAAGTAAATATATTTTTCACTTATCTTTCTGGGGTTGTGAAGTCAGAGTCAGAACTGGGGAAAATTTGACCATATCTACTGCTCCGTCTTTATTTTCCAAAAATCTTTTTTTTTACACAAATTATTCCCATTCAGTTCCTTTATATACTCTTCAATATGTACAGACACTTTCAATGTAATTGTGGAGTTTATTGAGTCCAACACTACTATTTAATACATGATATTAGAAAAACATAAAACATTAATGTGACAAAATTGGCTAACCAATTATTTGAAGTTATTAAATCTTTGTAATCTGAATATTCGCGTACATTTTATATTTATAGTTTCAATAAAAATTAAAAAAAATGCTAGTAAGGGGGAAAATCATAAGGCAATGTTCCTGAAATTAGGTTTCCACTTTCCACTCATTATAAAGTGCTCTTCCTGAAATTAGGTTTCACTTCACTCATGTTGTAAAGAAAGCACTATGATTTTTCGATAATCTAAAGATTTTTACGATTATCAACAATTCGATTGCATAAACAAAATGTAGCTACTTAAATAATTTTAAAAAACTTCAAATAATTTGGCAAGACAATTTTTTTTAGTTAGATAAAAAAATTTATATAAATAATCCTAACATATATAATAGATATATATATTTTATATATATATATATATATATATATATATGTTAATATATATATATATATATATATAAATAAAATATATATTATATATATTATTATATTATTATATATTATATATTAATATATATATCATTATTAATATATATAATAGTAATAATATTAATATATATATATATATATTAGAGGATATAGTGGTACTATTATATACCGAATATTCTATTAGTTAAAGTATTCTGTAGGTGATACTTCCGGCCAAATACGATAATTCGGTCTTCGCTTTTTGTAATTACCGGATACTATGATTCGGTATATTAAAGGCAACTACCGAATATTTGAGCTTTATAAACAATATAAACAATAATAAAAGATAGAAATTATGATTATTTTCAATTTTAAAAATTGAAATTTTAGAAACTATTTTTCACACAAAAATAAAAAATATAGCCAAGATTGGGTGTAGCCAATATGGAGAAAATCTTTTGTCAATTTGTCTTAGAATATAACCTACTAAAAACTTATTAATTCAGTTTAGTGATACGGGTTATAATGGAAGTTCCAAAACCATTAGGTAGCTTAGATATAATAGGGAGAGTGGCTTGCTTATTAATTTCATGTATTTATTCACATGTTGACCATTATTATGCATATCTACGATTCTATAATTTTTGTGTCAGAAGTCACTGTATTAAAGATACTTTATTTTACTGCAGAGAAGTATATCTCTCATTTTCCATTACCATTCGAGCATTAGGCAGTTGCAAAGCTTAAAACTTTATACATGCAGCTGAATGAGTAAACAGGCATTAAATTAATTCAAGACGGTTTATACCTGCTGGACATTGAAACTTAGATATGAGCTTAATAAACGATTGTGTTATAAACAAATTAAATTTCCCCTATCATATACGTGACTGCTATGAATGTCAATCAGAATTAAATTAATAATGTTGATTGAATTTTCAGTGGCAACAAATTTTATATTCTCTTTTTACAATTGAGCCAGATTTGACAACATTACACTAAAACAAGCTTATTAAACGTGACGTAAACAGTTATCGGCACCAATCAGTTGATCCATTCCATTTTAGCAATTAAAATCTATTTTTTTTAAAATAAGGAAATTAACAAGCAAGCTTCAGTGGAAATAACTTACACTCGTATAGAATGAGACTTAGTAATCAAGTAGTTAAAAAAGGACTTCTAGTTTCTATGTATAAATCTTTGTGTGTAGCTAGCTACTTTCTTTTAGATCTGCGATTATTCAAGCTAATTTTTCAACATGAATCAGATGAATCAGTAAAGAATATAAAATTATGGTCGTTGAGGCATGGAAAGAAATGCATTGAAAATTACTCCTACTGACTTTTATTTTGCTGACTTTGAATGAGTTCTTTACACGTAGTGGGAACGTTGAAAGCTGATTTGCTGTTTCCTTATATTTCAATATTCTTTAATGATTGTTTTAAAATAAAAATTGTGTGCATACAATAATACGTATATACAGAAAAATATAAAGTGTAGAGTGAGATAAAGATTAAGATCCCATTATATCTGAGCGATGTGATAATTGTACATAAAAGTAAAAGGCACTACGGAATTACAATCAAGGAATCAATACAATAGATATATTATTATAAAGTTGCCTACTTTGACCAGTGAAGTCCAATGATATTTCCCTTCAATTGTGGAAAAACACACATTGAAAATAGTTTTATGAATTTTGAAAAAAACTAGCAATTAAATACCTTTTCAGCTCCACCGTAATCAGTCGAATAAGAGTGATTAAGATATATTTATTAAAGAGAGGATTAAGTTGAGTTTATTTATTTGCAGATCCCACAAGAAGATTTTGGTGTATCCCCCTGACTCGCCCGAGAAACGCTAATGTTCTGTCATTTTTTACACCACCACCTTAGAGTTATCAAATGAGAGTTTAGTTTTAATTTATTCTCTCTTAGTTACTACTGAAAACTTTCTCTATTTTTATTCATATTAATTTATTTATTAAATAAAAAGGGGACAAAAAAACGGGGTTGTTGGGCCTTTCAAAAAACCCGGGGTTAGTGCCACCGTTTTGGATTTTCAAGTATGTGGTCTCTTTGTAAATGATATAGAGGAAAAAGAGTAGAGGTAGTTATGTTACTTTTTTTTGATTTTATTACTTGCTATATAACAATGGAAACATGTAAACTCTTTGCATTGGACGGGATTTCTGAATACTTGAATTAAATTAATTTATTCTCGCAATATAGTTTCTTGCGAATTCACAATAAAATTAAATGTTGCTTATTGCTAAATATAACAAATCGTATTATTCACGCGAGAGATAAAATATGTGTGCATTTTTGCATAATTATCTATCTAATAATCTCTAAAATCACACTATCTTATATTTTATATGAAACACACTTAATTGCTAGAAGAATGTTGTGCAACTTATCTATTACTAATTTATTACTTCAGTGGTACAAACATAGATGTAACACACTTTATATTTTTATTTATAATAAATCTTATATATAAATAACAGTGAATATATTAGAGTTAGCTTTTTATGTATTATTTATTTTTTTTTATTTTGGTATATTTTATAGTAAGTGGTTTGGTTTTTTATGTTACTAAATTATATTAATATATATAATATTTATATATAGTATATATAATATATATTAATATATATTATAATTATATATATATATATATATTAATATAATAATATATATTAATTATAATATCTATTAATAATATATAGATTAATATATTTTAATTAATAATATTATATATATAAGTATATTATATATATATATATTATATCTATATATATATATATATATATATATATATATATATATATATATATAATATATAATATATATATATATTTATATATATATTATATATAGTAATTATATATAGTAGCTATTGTGTTGTGGGGATATATTTGGGTCACAGTCGAATTCAAGAGTAAATATTTATGGAATCAGAGTCTATAGATTATATACTGATTAGATTTAAGTAAGATGGAAAGGGACTGAAAATGTATTAAACAGTATTTTCTGTTTGTTGCAGGCTAGCGACCAACCTAACCTTAAACTATCTATGTCACCAATATGGTATTTGGCCTATTCTTTGGAATAAAAGGAGGGAGTCAAAGAAGATAGAGTAGTTATTTGATTTGAGCAACGTATGCCCAAAGAAATTGAGAAACGCATTCAGAGAAAAAAGATGAGGAGGAAGGATCTAAGATTTCGAATGAGTACCAATGAATATTGGTTCAAAAGAGCACCAAGTAGAGGAGCAAAGGATTTGGGGATCATTGGGGAAAGGAGGGATACGAGGTATAACTAGCCAATGAAGTGTTGCTGAGTGGTTATGAAAGTATCGGCATCAAAGTTGGGGAAAGAGATGAGTGCACAAAGAAGGTAGTACACGGGAAAATGGGGAGAGAATTTGAGATCACAATTTGATATCAAAGTAGTACACGACCCAGAGATGAAGTAATCGAGCAATATTTTGCACCAAAATCGCTGATACAGAGATTTATACCCCATAATTGGTTACAGTTTAGAGATAACACATGGTGGATACGGATTGACTCAACGTATAGTGAGTCACGAGTCATGCGACAATTAGATAATAGATATATATAAGGTATAATATGATAAGAGTATATAGATAGTAAAGAGAAGAAGAAGAGAGATAGGAGGAGAGATAGGTAATATAAGATATATATAATAGAGAGGAGTATATATTATTATTATATATTATATAGTAATATAGATGAGATAAGGATAGGGAGTAAGGAGGATGAGATTGGAGTATTATAGAGAAGTGAAGAATAAGAGATAGAGAGTTATATAAATAAGAAAGATAAGATAGAGAAGTAATACGAGAGATATGAAGAGAATAAGAGAGTAAGATTGAAGATATTATAGATAGATATAGATAATAGTAGAGAAGATGAGGAGATAATAGATTTGGTAGAGAGAGAAGACTGAAGATAGTCCCTATAGACTAGTGAGATAAGAGAAACATTAGATACTATGAAAGAGAGATAGTAGAGTAAGATATTATGAATAGAGTGAAGAGAGAGAGAAGATGATGAGATGATATGAAAGTAAGAGAGAGATAGAGAGATGAAAAGAGATGAATAGATATAAATATAGAGAGAGAGAGAAGAGAGAGAGAACTATATAGATGAGAGAGAGATGATAAGAGAGAGATAAGATGAGAGAGACTAGAGATGAATAGAGAGATGATGAAAATTTCTGCTTGTGAGCACAAAATTATATTATGCATTAACAAGGAAATTCATATTACAAATTATGATAAAAAGTAATTCTTAAATTTGCAATTTTAATAGCGTGTGATATAAAATAAAACTTTAAACCTTACTATTTATACTATAGTGTCGGAGAAATAATTTTCTTATTCTATTTGTAAGTATCTATTATGTTATACCAAAATATTTGGTATGTAAAGTTATTATTTGTAGCTAATTTTAAAATGTTTAATACATTAAAATAATATATAATTTTATTTTTTTTTAATATAAAGTATTAGTATTTGTTCAATATTATAGAAAGTTCAAAATTTTTTCATAATAGAAATGCTTTGTCAGAAAAGTAGTTAGGAAGTTTGATGGTGGGCTTGAGGTTGGGAGAAAATATTACAGTAGGGTTGGAATATTATAATGGTGAGATATGTGGGTAAGTTTTTAATTACCTGGTAATAAACTTTATAATTGGCTATTTAGCTATTCTCTACTATATATTTATATATAGGTATATATATATATAATTATATATTAAATTAGTTTAAATTATAAGGTATTCTAATATATATATTTTATAATATATATTTAATAATAATATAGTTAATATATATTATATATATATTATTATATATATTTATATATTTATATATAGTATTTCTTTGATTATATTAATTTAGAATTCCAGATTTCGCAATTTTGATTTTTTTAAAAATAGTAACTTGCCAAGACGTTAGTATCCGAGAATGATAAATTATATATAATGAGCTGGATGATGCATAATGGTTAAAGTTAATGAAGTATACAAGAGGTTGAGTCATAAAATTTATTCAAATAACAGTAAGAGTACTAAGACTAAACAGTACCAGTGCTCTTATGGGCACTTGACATATTATATTATAGTAATATACTAGTGCGTAGCGAAACTACAACTCAAGGCCAAATTTGTCACACTTAATGGGGTTCGTCAGTGAAGTGGAAGGGAAATTGAAAAGTCCCTCTAACAGCTGACGTTATAGGACATATAAAATAAGAATTTGAGCTCCGAACTTGCGACAGAAAGATACAATGAGAAGTAAAATGTGAGTCTCTCTGATCACCCATATCACACCTTGATGAATATTCTTTTCCTATAATTGTTGAATAAGTTATGTAAAGTGTGCCATTGATAATAATTTATTAACTTCAGAGGATTTGAACTTCTTTGTAATTTTTAACCTGCAACATGATTGATGTGTCAAGAACCCATTGTAAAGACTATGAAGATATCGAAGTAAGTTTTACGAAAAAAATGAGGAACAAAAGATTATAATCTTAGATAAGCATCTGGACATCTTTCAAACAAATCTTGAGCCTTTCAATCTTGGCCATACGATATTACCTATGATCCTGGTAATATAAGCAAGTAATTTCAGCATTTGAAATCAAAATGCAGAATTAGAAGGTAATAGTTTTTTATAGGTATCTAATATAGTTGGTGTGATGTGGTATAATATAATAAGTAATCTATGAGTTTTCAAGCAAAAGTAATAAGTGAAAAATAAATAAAAAGTCTAAATGAACTATTTTTAATTCTTTAAGAATTTATGAATAAATTTTTTTAACCAAGGAATAACAATTCTTGCATTTTTATGGATATTATGTATAATTAATATGGTTTCTTTTTTAGGGATTTTAGTATTCTGTCACTTTGTAATATATTTATTAGTTTGTTATATTTTTATATTTTAGAAAAAATATCATTATTAAGAAGAAAAATAAAAAATTGTGTTCTGAGATGCGTTTTAACCTGATGTCAGGGAATTTTTTTCCAATTGATCATTGATGGCAATATTAATAAATGAAAAAAAAAAAAAAAAAAAAATATGTATTATTTCAATAAATTATAAGAAGAAGGAATCAAAAAAATTATTGAGAATTTAAGAAATTTAATTAACTAATGTGTACTATGTGAGTATCAACTATGTTACAAAAAATGACCAAAATATTAGAAGGTAGAAAACAAATTGATATGAAGAAGAAAAATTGATTGAAATGCAGAATAAAGGTGGGGAAGATTAAGGGTTGGCAATTGATAAGTAAAGAAAGAATAATAGAAACCTGATAATTAGAAGATATGAGATATAAGTTTGGCAGAAATCAAACAAGTAAATGAGAAACAAGAAATTGGGAGTAAAATTGAGAATAAGGGAAGTAAGAATTGAGCTTCAAACATAAAAGGAAGATCTATGAAGAAAATTAGTAAGGCATCTATTTCTTTAAGAGTTATTCATTTCAAAGTAAGAAATATTAAGGTGAGAATAATGAAATTGAATTTAATAATTAGTATATGAATAAAGAGCCTATAGAAGAAACGAAGGACAAAAAGAAACTCCTAATGGGAGTAAAATTCAACAGAGAACAAAGGAATTTTCAGCTATAGAGCATTTCACAATTATTGTACAGGCCATCTAAAATTTGAGTAATATAAGCAGACTAATCTCAGCATTTGAAATCCCATACAATAGAATTGAAGTCATAGTTTTTATGGTCATTAATATAGACGGTGTGAATGTGGTATTCATATAAATAGTAAGCATCTATGCGTTTTAACCAAAGCTATAGGAAAAAATTAAATAAAAGTCGAAATCCAATATTTTTTATCATATTTCCAAAGAATTTTATGAATATTTTTTTATTAACTAAATAAAATTTTATGCATTTTTAATGGATAATTATGTATCATTATTGTTTATTTTTTTTAGGGCATTTAGTATTTGTACCTTTTATATATTTATAGTTTGTTATATTTTTATATTTTTAGAAAGTTCTTTCAATATAAGGAAAAAAAAATAAAAATTGTGTTATGAGCTGCGTTTTACAACCTGATGTCAGGGATTTATAATTCAATTATAATTCAATAAATGAAAAAAAAAAACACAACAACAAAAAAATATGTTAATATTTTCTTAAATATAAGAAAAAAGGAAAAAAAAAAATATATTAGAATTAGAGAAATTTATTAATGTGTAGCTATGTGAGTATACTATGGTTAAAAAAATGAGCAAAATATTAGAAAGGTAGAAAGGCAAAAATTGATTTGCCAAGACTGAAAAATTGGATGACAATGAGATAAAGGTGGGGACAAGATTAAGGGTTGCCATCTAGAATAAAAGCTACGAAGCAAATACATAAGAAAAACCTGATTAATTGAGAAGTATGGCAAGCATTAAAGTTATTGAGAATAAAACAACTAATGAAGAAAACTTGCCAACTTGAAAAATGTAAATTGAGAAATGAAAGGTAAGTTTATCAATTGCGTCTTAAGAGCCAGAGGAAACCCACTAGCCATGGTAAACATTGAAAAAACATTCCAACTCCTTCAGCCTGTCCTCATAGCTCTGTACCGCTCAAACCCCAATAATCATCCTTGTTGGCTATAAGTTGCATCTTCTAGCATATTAAGTCTTTCTTTAAATAAGGGGCCAAACTTGTGCACAATGCTCTATTACTGAATTTACTTTATTTATTATAGCAGTATTACTATTATTCTTGCTCTTGTAAACAACATTGCGATTATTATGCCCAGCATCTTATTACTTTATTCCTTGGTTCCAGACACTGATTAGCTACTTTAAAATTACTGCTTATATATCAACTAAAATCTTTTTCTTGTCCACAGACTCAAGCCAATCCCATCATATGCGTAGTTAAAACTTGTTATTTGAGTAAAACTAGTGAAGAACCTTACCTTTTTACTATTAAATTCATTTGCCATTATCTGCCACCCAAGGAAGTTATCCAAGATCATTTGGATCTTTCTGCATCTTCACTATATCGAACTGGGTGAGCCACTTTATAAATCTCTGCAACTTAGAAACCTTGCCATTTAAGTTCCCTGTCTAAAATCATTTATATACTATGAGGACAATAGGTGGCCAGCACTGACCCTGTGGGAGCACCACTGTTTCACTATTTTCCCGTGATATTTATTGCCATGTTAGTTGTACCAGACTGTTTTCTCTATTCCCTGCAACTCACGTCTTTAATCCAACCATGTACCACTCCACCTATACCATGTTGCAATAACTTCTTCATCACCTTTGTGGGAGAACCTTTATAAAGCTTTGCTCAAGTCTAAATAGAATATCAACTGGATCCCTGCGGTAATGCAGTAGTAATGTATCCATAATTCAAAAGGTTGTCTGGACATGACTATCCTTTATTGACACCATGCTTGGAGTCATACAATACTTGTTATCTTCTAAATATATTTCTCTATATGACCTTTTCAGTAATTTTCCAGACCTTTACAAAGAGAAGTTGGCTAACTGGCTATAATTACCCAATCTTCCTTAGCTACTTTCTTATAGAATAGGGCATCAACATAATGCAGTTTCCAGTCATCTGTATCACAAAGTGTTATAGATCGCTTACAAATCAAATACAGTGCCTTTGCAATGCGGTATACCTCTTTCAAATTTAAACCAATGTATACCATCAGGCCTGCATTTAGGTAGAAGAGGTGATTTCTTAAAGGAGCATGAGCATATCTGCAAATATTTGTAAAACATCTATTAATAATTACCTTTTACTTAGACTAAATAAATGCTTTATGGTAGAACCATCAGATGGGAAAGCCCAGAGGACACGTAAAAACTATTAAAAAGGCATGCATCTTGATGTTAGAACCATTATCGTTCAGTAACAGGGTTGTGTAATATTTCGGAATGGTTTGCTCGGCAAGGAGGTTGTTGAGTGTGACTCCTTGCAACATTTAGAGAAAGGATTTGATAGTATATGAAATGGTTTGGGCTCATTATAATATATTTTGGACTAAGCCAACTGGCCTGGTTTTTAATTTATGATAATTGAACCTCCTATTAACATCTAGTTGGAGAGAGAGGGGCTGGCAAGTCCTGCTGGAGCCTGCCATTCCCACTTCAGCTGGGCTGCGAAACCTGACTTGGTTTTCTGGGATGAAGGGACTGCCCTGATGACACTACAGTACCCGGCAGTAATCGCGAACGCATGCGACCCTGATGTACATCCAGAGAACGTCAGCTACTACAGGTGCCTGCTATTGAAGAGTAGTGCGCGCACATTCAGGATGAGCTGTAATCGAGTTTAGTTCTGTGGTCTTCAACTGATGGGGCGACTTGGCAGAGAGGTTGTATGTCTTGTTGAAACGGTTGAAAAGGGTGAAGTCCATCAAGCTGCTAGAAGTGCACTACTTGATGGAAGGCAGTGCGGCGATCTGGCGGTTCTTTAACAGTGCCGCCAGTGAATGGGGCTAGGCTCCATGTTTGTCTTAGGGACTGAAGCTTTCTGAAGAGATGTAAATGAATAAAAAACTACCGTTTTTATTTAAAAAAAACATGTTTTTTATTAAAAAAAACATGATGAATAAAAAACAATTGATTTTCCTGTTTTTTTTTGTTTTTTGTTTTTTTAATATATATTTTCTTACTTAAATGTTATTTTTTCTTTATTTCAATTAAATTTATTAACTAATAAAGAATCTATAACAGTTTTTACTATATAATGTATCACTGTAAATAAGCATATCTAGAAATAACATGATAAATAATAAAAAAAATATGCCAAGTTTATTCAACATTACACACTTCTTACTTTTGAAGCGTAAAAACTGAAGAATGTACATGAATAAATATGATATATGAGAAAATAGTCATATGACTATAATCGTATATTTACTCCAATAAAGGAATATAATTTAAGTACCATGAAGTCGTAACTAATATGATAAAAGGCCTAACTAAAAATTACTAAATTTCTAAGGAACCATCAAGGGCCTCATTAAATTTCTGTTCTACTGCTTCTGCATCTGAATCCTCAGACCTGTTTCCAATCATGGCCTCTACTGATAAATCTGATTCCTCATCCCAATATGCTATATTTGTGGAAGAGAAGGAGGAGTCAGACTCTGACTCAAAGCTATGGACAGAGGTGTCCTTCTTTGAGTCAGAGTCTGACTCCTCCTTCTCTTCCACAAATATAGCATATGAGGATGAGGAATCAGATTTATCAGTAGATGCCATGATTGGAAACAAGTCTGAGGATTCAGATGCAGAAGCAGTAGAACAGGAATTTAATGAGGCCCTGGATGGTTCTTTAGAATAGTATTTAGTTAGGCTTATCATATTAGTTTACTAACTTATGGTAACTAATATTATATTCTTAATTTGTGCAGTAAATATACATTAATAGTATATACTCACTTATCATATGATCAATTATTTCATGTACATCTTACAAGTTTTACGCTTCAAAAGTAAGAAGTGTAATGTAGAAAACTGGCATATTTTTTTTTTTTATTATTTCTCATGTTTATATAAAATATGCTTAATTTTACAGTATAATTATATAGGTAAAAACTGTTTATAATTCTTTATTAAGTCAATAAATGTAAAGGAAATTAACAGAAAACATTAAACAAACAAACATTATTAAAAAATCAAAAGACAAACAAATCAAAAAATTCTTTACTTTCTTTATTTCAACATGTTTTTTTTTAATAAAAACATGATGAATAAAAACATGATTTTCCTGTTTTTTTTGTTTTTGTGTTTTTTTAATATAAATTTTCTTACTTTAATGTTATTTTTCTTTATTTCTTAATTTAACTAACTATAAAGAAAATAAAACATTTTTTTTACATATATAATATACTGTAAAATAGCATGATTAGAAATAAACATGAGTAATAATAAAAAAAGCTGGTGCAACTTTATTTTTGTTCAAATTCGGAGTAAGTTTTCTAATGTTGAATAAACTTGGCATATTTTTTATTTTTTTTATTTACTCATGTTTATTTCTAATGTGCTTATTTTATCGGTATAATTATATAGATAAAAAACTGTTTATAATTCTTTATTAGTTAATAAATTTAAATGAAATAAAGAAAAATAACATTAAAGTAAGAAAATATATATTAAAAACAAAAACAAAAAAAACAGGAAAATCAATTGTTTTTTATTCATCATGTTTTTTTTAAAAAAAAACATGTTTTTTTTTAATTAAAAACGATCGTTTTTTATTCACTTACATCTCTACTTACCGCCCACCTCTATTCCTCCAGCGCCCACAAGGGGGCGTTATCGCCCACTTTGAGAAACACTGCATTAAAGTATAAAGGACAATAGTTAAAAAAAAACAAAGGGCAGAATTTTTAAGATAAAATCTACTGCTAACTTCACGTGTATGCTCATGAGTTCCCCTGATCGTATGAGAAATGAGTCATATGACTATAATGTATATTTTACTTGCCAATATAAGAAATATAATATCTAAGTAACCATAGTTAGTCTATATGATAAGGCCTACCCAACTAAAAATTACTAAATTTCTAAGAGAAACCATCAAGGGCCTCATTAAATTACCTGTTCTACTGCTTCTGCATCTGAATCCTCAGACTGTTTCCAATCATGGCCTCTACTGATAAATCTGATTTCTCATCCTCATATGCTATATTTGTGGAAGAGAAGGAGGAGTCAGACTCTGACTCAAAGCTATGGACATAGGTGTTGAGTCAGAGTCTGACTCCTCCTTCTCTTCCACAAATATAGCATATGAGGATGAGGAATCAGATTTATCAGTAGAGGCCATGATTGGAAACCGGTCTGAGGATTCAGATGCAGAAGCAGTAGAACAGGAATTAATGTTTTTTTTAATGAATTAGAAATTTAGTAATTGTTACTATGGGCTAATATTATGTATATAACTGTACTTAATATTATATTCTTTATTTGTGCAAGTAAATATACATTATAGTCATGACTCATTTCTCATATGATCATATTCATTTCATGTACACTCTTGAGTTCTAAGCTTCAAAGGTAAAGAAGTATAATGTTGAATAAACTTGGCAAATGTTTTTGTTGGTGAATTACTTGCGTTTATAAGTAATATGCTTTATTTTTACAGGTTAATATATAGGAATAACTGTTTAATAAATCTTTCTTTCAGAAGATAAATTCTTATGGCTTGAGAGAGAATAACTTGATTAAGAAACCTATATATAAAAAATTTTTACAAAATAAACCAGGAAAATCAATTTTTTTTATTATCATGTTTTTTTCTAATAAAAACATAATGAATAAAAAACAATTGATTTTCCTGTTTTTTTTTGTTTTTTGTTTTTTTAATAATATAATTTCTTACTTCAAATTATTTTTGCTAATGGCATTAAATGTTACTACTAATAAGAATATAAACAGTTTTTTTACCTATTATATGCGGATAAAATAAGCACATTAGAAATAAACATGAGTAAGAATAATAAAACAAAAATAATGCCCAAGTTTATTCAACATTACGCTTCAAAAGTAAGAATTGTAATGTTGAAATATCTTGCAATATTTTTTTTTTTTTATTATTTACTCATGTTTATTTCTAATATGCTATTTTACAGTAATAATTAATAGGTAAAAAACCTGTTTTATTATTAAAGTTCTGTTATTTACGAATAAGAGAAAATAACATTAAAGTAAGAAATATATAGCTAAAAAACAAAAAACAAAAAAAAACAGGAAAATCTTGTTTTTTATTCATCATGTTTTTTATTAACAAAACTTGATGAATAAACAACAATTGCTATTTACCACACCTTTTCACTTCTTTTGTCTGTTCGTCATAATATATTTCTTATTATCTGTACTTTTTTCTTATTTCATTTAATTTTTTCCGCACAACACATATTCTTATTATCACTTATATAACTATACTGTACCCGTGAATAATCGCATTACACTGAGTAAATAATAAAAAAAAATATGCCAATTATCAAGTTTGTACACTTCTTCTCTTTGAAGCGTAAAAACTGAAGCATGTACATGATAAATATGATCATATGAGAAATGAGTCATATGACTATAATGTAAATATTTACTTGCAACAAATAAGAATATAATATTAAGTACCATAAGTTAGTAACTAATATGCATAAGCCTAATCTAAAAATTATCGAATTTTAAAGAACATCAAGGGCGTCCTTAATTCTGTTCTATCTGCTCTGCATCCTAATCCTCAAGAACCTGTTTCCAATCATGGCCTCTAACTTTCGAATAAATCTGATTCCTGCATGCCTCATGATGCTAATTTGTGGAGAAGGAGGAGTACAGACTCTGACTCAAGCTTATGGACAGAGGTGTCTTTAGATTTGGTTTTATCAGAGCTTCAATGTCCTGTGACAGAGAAACCTGAGCTACCTGACTGAGAACTCTGGCTGATAGTGTATGTAGTTTCAGGGTGATGAATTTGATGACGTTTAACTACTACCAACTTTTACATTAATTTGAAAAAAGTACTGGAAGGCTCTGGCTGCTCCGTCTCTGTCAATCTCAAATTATGACATGAATAATAGTTTTTCTGGATGTTCATTTGTGAGCCTGATTCTTTTTTTTGAATGGATATTTGCATGTGCTGAGACTTCTCTCACATGAAGCTGAAGTGGCAGGAAGGTCTAGAATTCGGGAGGCTACTTTTGATATCTTGCAATGCTTATATAAACTAATCCACCATGCTGCAGACGAAAATTGTTGGAAAGTGAAGCCCGAGATATTCCATACTTAAGATTCCCACTGACTGGAAAAAGTTCACTCAATTCTCCATTACTATTCTTTTCTCATTGCCACACTAGCATTATCTTGCTCAGATCATTGAGAACTTGCTGCAAAGCATTGAACCTGAACGAATTAATGAATATTTTATCAACTTTGGCGTTGTATATTGTATTGTATTTGTATGCAATTGTTTTTATAAAAGTAAAAAAGGTATAGATATAGTAAATATATGTATATATATATATATATAATATTATATATTATATAATTATTATTTATATATAATATATATATATATATTATATATATTATATATATAGATATAATTAGGGATGTACCGATACCCGAAAAGAGGCCGATACCGATGATCCTTATCCATTTTTTTTATAGGTGCCGATACCGATACTTAGATACCAATACTTTAAATTAATATAATAAAATACGTAACAGTAAATAAGATATGAACATTTGTGGCACTGCTAGGTAGCTAAGCTCAAGATTGCATCCTTACAAACAATAGCTTGAGTGCATTAGTATAATTTCATATTTGGTGTGTGCCAAGTATGATTTTATTTATAGAATTATGGAATAGTTTAAATAAATAATTGCAAATATATTATAGTTATACTTTTTTAATGGTTGTGTTTATTTAAAAAATATTCATTTCATTAAACTTAAGGATTTACAAGTTTTCATATTACCTATTTTATGTTTAACATGATTACAATTTCACAAGAAGATTTTTAACTAGCCTACAATATAAAGAATAAAAATAATGATAGAAGAGACCTCAATTATGGGGGGTGGGGGGGCGCGCGCGAGAAAGGTGAAATAGTGAGAGAGCGATTACTCGAAACATGAGCTGATGGGAAAGATTCTGGCCTTTAGAGTAACGATTCCTGTCAATACCAAATTCAAAAATTGACAAATTGTGAATGCACAAACATTAAGCTTTCACTAGTACTGGAAGGACTGTTGCCTTTTGGGGTTTTTATTCCTACTACAATATAATACGCTCATCTCTCCGTCTGATGAAGGCGGTGCGATAATTATTTGCCTGCAAGCACTGATACTAATGAAAACCTTGGCCCATTGCCACCGCATGAAGGATTCTCTTCTGTAGGCAGCAACTCCGTGTTTCGTAGAGCCTCATCTCCCTTTTCACAGATTGCAAATTTATTATCTTTGCTTTTTGATGACTGTCTCTTCAGTTTTTACGATGAGGTTCCGTGGTGTGATTCCTTTGAAGGTGATGATGATGTCAATCTGCAATTTCGCCATGAACTTATAAGTCTAACATATCCAATCTCATGTCGTAGGTTTATTTGCTGAAAGCCACCATCGTCGACTAATCAGTCGTGCTGTTGCCAGGGGGGTTGCAGATAAGGCGGCTTTCACGACTCTTCTGGTCTAAATTTTTTTTTTGTCAAGCCGCGGCAAGCTCCTGGTTTTATAGTATTGCTAATGCATTCTAGAGAAGTGGTTCAACATCGGAGATGCCATTCTTGTTGGGTTTCAGAAGACTAGGAATTCCTTATCAGAACTTTAATTTATTTATTTTTTTACAAGTGTCACCCGCGTTATCACGGGCAAGAACCTGAAATTCAATGGAGTAGGTGTTGAAACGCCTCAAAATCCATTCCAGTTACAAAAACGCAATTAGACCACCGATGACCGAGACCAGGCTTTAGATGGGAAATTAAAACTTGAGTAGGAACATGCAGATAGCATGGAGAAGAAGAATTATTCACACAGATAATAAGCGCGGATGCAGGTGGCACAGAAAGATGAATGCAAGGCTCCGATGCAGCGAACCAGTCTGGAGTGTTGCGTGACTAACATCAACGTAAGTGGAACTCTATGGCGCGACAGCGGGCAGAGCCCAGGGCACTTCGCTCTACGTATAGGTGGGCTCGTAAAAGTGGTGGACGCGGAGTGGAAGTACGCTTCCCTGAAGTGCAACTACTGCCTCTATACACGTGACTAAATAGAGCGGAAATGGCGAGGATTAGGAGGCAACACCGAACTCGCCGTCGAAATATAAATGGGTCACAGTGACGACTAGAGAAGGTAAGCGGGTACGTGAAGTATTATAAAGTCTTTGGCCTATTGACTCGACCAGAGCTATTGCGGCTAAAAGGACCGACTGGTGAAACCAGAGCCCCCCGCGCACGCAACAGAATGTATGGCAGCCAGGTACTTATTTCAACGCGACGCAAACAAGGGGGATGCCGACGCTTGTATAGGTTGGAGTAACTGTGCAGCAGAGGAAAAAATTGGCACATCTAACACAAACTTGCCCAGTTTCTCTTTTGAGCTGCCTAGCAACCACTGTGCTTTGAAGGTTTCAAAACATTTTTTTGTTTATGTTAAGGCCAAGGATTGTTATATTGTCAACAGGAGAGACGAGAGAACCGTCGAACAGAGATAGAAAAGTTAAAGTGTCTTAGAAGAGAGATTTGTCGAAGTTGGGTTTTTAAAGAATTAAATTTCACAAGCCTTTGAGACGACCATACCCTGAAATTCTTTCCAGATCAGCGAGAATAGAATCGGAAAGATTAAGACGAGAGCCATTCTAGAAGTAAAAGAGGAAGCATAATTGATATGAAGTTGAAGAATGAAAGGTCATGTCATTGACATATGAGTGGATGAGTTAGATGTGCAGGTGAGAATCATTAATGAAAAGCAGGAAAGTAGGAGATAATTTCAGGAACCCTGAGGAACACCACATTGACAGAAAAAGGAAGAGTCGCCATCAACAACAGCCCACATTGAGCGATTTGAAAGAAAGCTGATAGCATAAGTAAAGAAGCCGAAGAAGAAGAGGAGAAACCCAAAAGAGAGAGGGAAGCTGACGAGCAGATACGTAGCCATAGTGCCGGTCAATATGGCTTTTGGAGATATGCTAGCAGCGTAAAATGCACTAGCCAGCTTTGTCTTCCGTAGTTCCTAATGGCAGGAAAACACCTAATACAATCGTGTTACAATAGGAAAGTATATCGCCAGTAGATCTGCGAGCACCGAAGCCGGTGACTGTGGTATTGTGAGCTAAGAGAGTTTATAACAGACAGAAAAGAAGGGAAAGGTATTCCAGAGTGATACTAAGAAGTGAAGAGCCTTGCAAAGGAGTTTCAAAAGATCTTAGAAGAATAGCAAGTGAGAGCTATAGGGCGATAGTATAGAAGGATCACAGAGCAGGCTATCAGTTTTTTCGGAGTAGGAGTTTTGATCAATAATAGCGCGCGTTCCAAGCCTGGAAATGAGGTGCTAGTATTGTGAAGGCATAGAGATTATGATATGTTGTAGAGGGCGATGTGGGTCGGCACGGAAGCACACTTCCTCAAAACTCGGGAGAGGAATGCAATCCGGGCCACCCACCATTCCTAACGTTCAAAGATTTCAGGAGCTCATGCAACCGATCAAATGAAATGACAGAAAGCCGTACTGGCGATCCTGAGAGGAGAAGGAGGAGTGAAAGAGGGAATTCCAAATCGTCTCAGGGGTTTCAGATTAGAGGTTAATAATATGACGGCCAGCAAGACGATGATTGGCCTGTCTTCATTTGAGTATTAAAACAGACAACTCAGAGCGAATAAGAGGAGGAAGGTGTTTACAGAAGTTGTTAGGATGTTTTTGGCAAGAGCCAGAGAGATTTGTCAAGTAGGAGACCAAGGAGGTCAGCTCATTTTCGTTATAATGAAGGAGTCCGGCTTTTGGCTCGTCGACGAGTATACCTGAGCGAATTTAGCTTGAGAATGAAAATGGCAATGCAGTGATCAGAGAAACGAGAATTTTCACACCCGATAAGCAATTGTCTCTAGCGATGCCAGGCAAAAGCACTATCGAGAAGGCATCAATATAGGAGTTGAGGAAAAAAAGGATTAGTCGAAGAGGAATAACCTGCTCATCCATTTAAACAGAATTACAGTCACCTATTGTACATCGTGGCATGAAGTGCCTGAAGCGTCTAAGGATAATTTCGAGGAGCATCACCTGTGGTCACTAAAATATTGAAGTTCGAGCTGGATGAGTTTCCGTATACGGAAGACAAGGACCGAACGGCATGGCGGCTAGCTACGAGTGGAGTAGTTCGTGGGAGTGGATGAGTAGCGTGCGTGCGAGAGGACACGGAGTCGGCCCGCATCAAGTGCCAGAAAAACGCTAGGGCAGGATGAGATGTTTGGGGAAGAAAGTATTAAGAATTAAGTGATATAATAGGTTGTGGTCAATTAGACGCGATAGTCGAGCGAAGGTTGGTGTATATTATGTAGAGAGAGAAGGACTAGTGGTGAAACATATTCAAGTGTTCAAGAATCGGTTGGACGATCCGGCATGTGTCGGTAGGTTATTTAATCAGGCTGTCGCTCAGATCGTTGAGATCGTGAATGATAATCGGCTGTCCTCCCAACTAATCAGTGACGAAGGAAATCCACAATTCAGTTTTGGTGTAGCCTTATGAAATATCGCTCCGTATCTAATAGTAGAGGACTGTTATTTGAATCGAGAGATATAGAACAAGAATCTGCGAGTGGGCAGATAGTAGAGTGACAGTGTGAACAAAAGATAGGACATGTAATCTGTTGCAGGCATCAGTAGGATATGAAATATGTAGATCGAAGAAGCATAGAGGAGTTGATATGTGGGTGGACGTGAGAGAAAAGAAAGATTTTTAAGCCCACAGAACGACTCGAAGTTAGGAGATATGTCCGAGATTCTTAGAGACGTGTATCGTTTGGTATGCGTGGCAATGTTTAGTAAGTCTTCCGTCATAATACTAGGGTTCTACAGTAACTATCCAATCACCTTTGACGAAAGGAGAGTGTCGATAAGAATATAGTGTGATGAATGTTTAGAGACTTAGTAATGCTGAGGTTGATAGACGAGGGTTGCAGTTGAGGCAGGACTGATATCCATTAGAGCATCAGCTGGGGTCGTCAGAGCAAAGAGGCATAAAGTAGGTATAGATTGAAGGAGTTGGAGAGAGTATGTAGTTCATCGGTTGCAGAGCTATAGAGGTGCAATAGCCCTGGATGTTGGTATAAGTCAAAAGAAACCACGCCCGGCAAATCTGCTAAATCTATACACGCCACACACAATACAAAAAAAAAAAAAAAAAAAAAACAGACAGAAGAAACAAATAGACAAAAAGAGAAACGTGAGGGAAAATTTTATTCGTACGCCTAAAACCTAAATTTTCAAAACTATATTATTTTGACATCTCAGCAAATATGTAAAATATGAATAATTCAGAAGTTTAAAAACACACTCGCCTCACACGCCCTCACGAAATTGCGTACAAAAAAAAAAAATACTGTTTGAACAACTAAAAAAGTAGATAAATCTGTATTATTCAGAATTAATACAGGTGTCCAAGATAAGATAGAAGCGTGATTTAGCACTAAAAGGCCAAAAGTATCTGGAGAAACAGCACTAAATTATAAATCTAAGTTAAAAATATAGGAAATAGAAGTCGAGGAAAAAATGAACAATAGACGTTTAGGTACTAGCTATCGTTATGGTAGATCGAACTAGAATTGTTCTAGTATGACTGAAGTCGTAAATAATTTCATGCACAGGTAAGTGTATTTCACCAACTTCACCAAAAGTAAAAGTATACGGATAAATATCGGAAATACCAATAATTTACGGCGAATTACGATACACGCTGATCATATATGAGCCGGATACTACATCGTTTTGAAGGTCGGCGGAGGATATCAGCACTGTTTGACCGATAACTAAAGAGATAGCAGACCTGTGGAATAGATGGTAGTGGATATATACGGTAATCCTCTCATATAGGTACGTAGGGACAGAATCTAATAAATATATTAAAATATATATAATATTAAGTTTGATATAGTAGTATTTTTGAAGTGATTTATTTATAGATGTCTAGTAATATATGATTATACTAAAATATATATATATATACTATAGTATATATACATAGGTATATATATAATATATAATATATTATAAATATATATAATATTATTATATTATATATATAATATATATTATAATATATATATATAATATAGTATATATATATATCATTGTTAACTTTGCTAAGTATATAATACAACTCAACAACTTACCATATACTTCTTTGCGAATACAATATTAAAAAATAACCTGATAAACACAATAAAGAAATATAAAAGGTCCTACCTTATAAATATACGGCACCTTTAATATGCTTTAGGACTACAATTTTATACCCGCACCCAAACAGTTCCTGGCGCAGGCTCTACCATCGAAATAATAAATTATAATTACAGAGATCCTTTGCATTGAATCACAAGATAGGGAGCAATTAATGATGTTAGTTTCAAAAATTAATTTGACTTTCAAAACGATATTGCACTGTTCTTCATTTTTTAACTTAAGGATCTTCAAGTTAGAGTAAAGTATTTAATAAATTTACCAACATAAACTAGGTTAAAGGCTTATAGTCTAATTTAGGTAAAAACTTGCGACTTTCATTGTTTAAACAATATTAAAAGTTGCTATAACAAATACAACTTCTTAGATACGATGGCCAAAGTACTAGCTTATCAAGCCTGTTTTGTAAATTTATATTTATATTGCTATTCTTTTTATTTTATGTCATCTTTTATTCTAAATTCCAGATCTTATGACGTGCTATGAGTTTGAAAAATTTAAAGTGATATATTTATTAAAACAAAGATGAAAATAAGGAGAAAAAGAAGCAAAAGGAATAGGAAAAAGAATATTTGTATCAATCTCCCCAGAGAGAGATTGTAGCCTTGGGCTACAATGACTATATTAATGAGTCTAGTTTGGACTTAATGAGCTTGTCACACTTTAGGGCTGCTTGACGTTTAGGTCTACTAACTACTGCCTCCGAGTCATCAGCTGCTTTATCACCATTATTTGATTTTTCTTTAACACTAGTTCATTAAACTCCAATTGACATTTACTTATTGAATAATATAATATATGTGTATTACTTTGTTTAACTTTAGCAATTCTTATTTTGTTGTCATAACCAATTACAACTTCCATAACTCTAACCATCATCCAGAAGGGACGAGGACTTAAAGATGGATTTCTATTAGCAACTATATCATTTCTTGATTTTATTTGCCCAAGAGATTTGATATATATCAGTCATAGCTTTCCTTAGATCTAATTGGAAAGTTGTCAAAGACTACTGCAAAACTGATTAAATAATTGCTCCTTCGAGTATCGAAGGATGCTTTCTAAGAACCCCTTCAGGTTCCTTCAGACTTTTCAAGTTTGCATCCTTTAATAATGAGAAGTATTGACAGATTCAACGACTGAATGAGTTAGGAAGTCTATGGGTTCAATGATCACTAGCTTACTGCTGTTTATATGTGAGAGGCTGCTGTTCAAGGAGCAATTTGTTTATAAACAGACAAAGTTGTTAAGAGTTCGAATACATTTAAACCTCTTCCTTACCAATAACTTTCTTACAAACTTTCAAAGTGCGTATTTGACGCTCATAAAAAGACCCCATCAAGCTGAATAATTGGGAATACGAATATCTTAATATTGTTAATTTTGAGTTCATCCCTGAATTCATTGGACCCCAGAGCCCTAGACAAGATGTCTGCCCCTTTCACGAATGTTCTAGCGTTATCAGAGTAAAGGAACTCTGGGATGGTATTTAGGTTACAAAACCTTTGAAAAGCTAGTAAAAAATTTGTCACACCCATGTCAGGGACTAGTTCTAAATGAATTTATTTTGCATTAAGACATGTGAATAATAGGATAAACATCTTGTCCAGTTTACCTGTAGTCTCATTAGTCACAAATATATGACCAGTAAAGTCAATGCCTGTGAATTTAAAAGGCATTACTAAATTCATATGATGTTTAGGGATGTCAGTGCACTTAGGATATTTAAAAGCACGCACATTGATTTTTTTTGCATAACATACACTGATTTAAGACCTTTTTTATTGCTATGCGAGCTTTGGGAATCCAGAAACCTTGGTTTCTAATATAATTTAATGTACTATCTAATCCCAAATGCTGCATTTTTTATGAGCCTTCAAAATTAATAAGGTGGTGAAGTGGTGGTATCTTGACAAAAGGATAGGATTTTTGATATCATAATTAAAGTATGTACATTTAGATATTCTACCCTTTGATCTTAAAATGTCATCACTAACCTAAAATTAATTTAAGTTATTAACTAGGTAAGATTGCACCCTTTTGATCCGATTTTAAAAATGCAATCTCTTTAGTATATGAAGAGTTTTGTACTTTTTTGATCCAATATTTAAGAGCTTTTTTGTAAGGGTCTTCCCTTAGTAATTTTGCTTAGAAACATAAACAAATAACTAGTTATGATTTTATTAACTTTTTCAATTTACTAAAATGTTCATTATTCCGAATATTCATCAATATTATTAGTGTTTATTATTATTTACATTATATTAAATTTAAATTTTGCAAAATTACTAAATTCTGGAGAAAGTGAAAGCATTGGGAAATTTGGCCACAACTCTCCGATCCTTACAAGCACTTCTGACATGTTTCACATATTAATATTTTTCCGCAAATTGTTAAAAGTTCAACCCTGGTCAAAGGTCTGCTTGGTTTTGACAGTTTGCCATAGTTAATAATATCTTTTAGTTATACTTTACTCTGCTGTACCGCATGTTGCATAACCGCTTCTTTTAACATCTGTTATAACATACTTCACTCTTGACCGCTTGGTTTCACCATTCAAAAGCCAATAGAACTACTGTGGTCACACCTGTATTTACATATGTCAAAAATGATGTTAAAATAAGAGTCTAAAATAGTGGATATGCATTTTAAAGCTAACTCCTAATAATTCTAAGGTTGGAATACTATAGGTCTTTTTAACAAGGTAGTTACTTTGGCTTGGCAACAAGGTCTAATATTTTATTCACCTTTCACCTGGAACATATCAACACACACCAAAACCATAATGTTACAGAACTGTCACAATATATTACATTGATTCCCCTGTATCTCTCACAATTGCACGTGGCAAAACTCAACTCATCTACTGGCAATGTCTTTTAATATCTCCTGTGCACTTTACCTCCATTCATGCAGTTCAACATTTCGCGCAGGTAAGGTTTTTCATGTACAGCCCCATTGGCTTATTTTAGCTTCCGAAACCACTTCTCATTACTAACTTCCGTCAGCTTACTGTAGATCAGGTATGTAGAGTCTAGATCAAACATTGAAGTTTCAAGGAAAGTATACTGTGCTGTGTGGTCTCACAGCGAGCTCCTATTGATTACTTTGACTTCGACAAGAGTGCAGAGATTTTCTTTATCATTTATACCCTAAGCACCTTTTCATACTCATTATTCATAGTCCACCATACCTAGCCGATCATTCTCCGATGACTCTCGGGTATACACTAACTGCTCACAATTACTATCAAGAGCGATAAACCACACCCTGCGTTCATCTCTTTCAAATAGTGATGGTAGTCTTTTCAATCTTTGCAATTATGCCTGTACATCAGGTTGTCTACAAAAAACTTAAGAAAGAACAAGATATCCCTACACTTAATCAGGCAACTTTTCTACTGGATGTTATTATCTAATGGAGATGAAAGGGGACCTGTACTACCGAACGTAACGTTTTAACCTGAAGATTAATTCATCATTCTGATACCATTCAAACTAACAGAATTGTTTTGTCATATCGTCTCTTAATTTGATAGAGCCAAAAGGTTGTTTAATGTCACTAGGAACAACATAATTATTAGTGCTAAAGTCCAAAAAGTAAAATTTTAAAAGGGAGTCATTAATCTAAACGCATAAGAAGCCTGATTTAAGGAAGGGCTGTCTTTAGATATTTTAAAAGAGCAATTAAAGACAGGTCTTATCTTAGTTGTGATCTGCTCCTCACTTCTTATTATAGGTCTGTATCCTCACCCAAATCCACTCTGTCAGTCTTTTTACACTTATCTTCAATTATATTATCTGCATATCTATTCATATACTCCCTCATACTCTCACCTTCTTTTCTTTTAACAAAGAAGTATTCTAAAATCTTATCATATCTGTCTCTCCTTCCCATACCCTTTATCCGATTCACTTAACACCTTTGACATAATAATTGCCATCCTGGAAAGAAATATCATTTTTAATTTTTTTAATCATGATCTCATCATAAGAGGCTAGATCATTATCCTCTTTAGTAGGAATACCAACACTCTCCATGGACAACAATATTCAAGTCCATGTTCTACTTCAGAATCATCATAAATATATAAAAGGGTGAAAGTACTTTTAATAGGATTAAAATAATCAAATTTACTCAGTGGTTTCCATTAACTAAAGAGACTCCTCTTTCTATAATGGAAGATTTGCATATTATCACTTTACTTACTTCTATGATTTATTTCTGGTTAAAATTTTGAACACTCCTAAGGTATAACGGGCGACACGGATATTATTTTTTGCAATTTAAAAACTTCCAGACATATATTTAACTAAAATTCAAAAGAAGGACAGAAATTGAAATAATGTCTAGTGCCTAATAACATCTATGTTAAACATATATGGTCTCCACTGTCATCAGAAAAAAAGAATCAGCTAGAAAGGAATAAGCACTTTTTCTTAAATTTCAACCGCAGCTTATTCATGGTGAATTCTATATTCTAAATTTAATCATTCAATTGAGGAAAGGGCATGCTCAAAAATTTCCCGATCGATCGTAAATTCGTAAACATACATGCTGGAAAATTCGCTGTTTGGCCCATGAATTGAATATGACTGCTAGCATTCATAATAAATTATCAAATTACTAATTAAGAGCTGTCATGATGCATTTTTAATATGTAAAGCTTGACGTAAATTTCTATTGCTTTCTTAGTAATTTTTGTTGTCTTTAAAGAGTTAAAGAATTGTTGGACAATAGGTTTATCCACATTTTGTTGGAAACTTATACAAAGGAGCTAACGACTCTATTTTGATCATTTGGCGATATCATCTGGGCCAAAAAGCTGTTATAAGTGGAATAGCTTTACACCTTAAAATTAAAACTTAATTTATTTTTAATATCGACCATAACATTTGTTTCAGTGAACATGACCAACCTCCACAATGAATAACACAAATGGTTTAGCTCTTTGCACGGTTTTTCGCTGAGGCAGACGCGATGGATTTCCTCTTGTTAGCACGTGACTTGTCACATTTAAATAGAGGAGAGAGTTTAATTAAATGTGACATGAGCATGCTTTGACGAAATTGTAGGATTTAAGTTTTGCCGTAGCTATAGTCTGAGGGAGTAGATCGAGATTGATTGTGTATCGTTACATTTTTAAGAAATGGCTACTTGAGTTTGGTAGAGCGTTTCTAAAAGATTATTGACAGGCGCTAGGCCCAGAACTCCTTTTAGAGCGTATTTAGTAGCAATTGCAAGAAACTATCTTTATTTAGCTTCTGGATTGGCTACAGGTCCCTTCTCATTTTGGGGAAAAATA
>JABUQX010035802.1:15000-29048 GCA_015478945.1 Trachelipus rathkii | reverse complement strand
TTACGAGCCAGACTGAAGAGCAACTAGGGATAGGAAAAGAACAGAAGTATCAACGGATCTCTGTATCCTGAGAATACGGTAGAATGATATGAGAATATAATAAACGAGGAGATATAGCTCTTCATCATAGATCTGAGAAAGTTCTTGATTCAGTGCCTAGGGAGGAGACTGTGGAGATGCTGAAAGAGAATATCAAGGAGTAAAAGCTGAGAGACCTGAAAACTTGTATAGGAATATTAAGGAATGTAAGAACAGAATATTAGAATTAAGGTGTTTGAGTGAGAACGGAGTCAAACAGGAATCGTCAGGTTGTCATCAATTTTTGTGTAGATATCTGAAGATTAAATGATAAAGAAGAGAGAGATACAGGAGATCTGAGATGGTAATACTTTCATCGATACCATTAGCTGTTCGGCCTGCACAAGAGAGATAGGTCGAGAATGTTAGTGGACATTTTTGCGGAATAGGCCTAGATCGAGGCCAGTCTGACTATGAACACAAAAGACGGGGAATCATGTGTCAGTAGCAAAGAAGAGCGGGAAGTTTAGAGTAGATGAAAGGAACTGAGATAAAATGTGAGAAATGTAAAACTTTGGGTGCTATTTAAAGGAAGAATGAAATTACAGAGATAACAAGGTAGATAGGCCCAATGCGGAGCTTAGAGCAGTTTATACCAATACATAAACAAATAGCTATATAGTAAAGGTCTATTCGGGGGTTAACACCATTGCACACTAGGTGCAGAGACTGAGTACTACCAACAGGAATGATAGTAGAACTATAGTCGACAAGATGTACGTTTGGAACATAATGGGAGGAGACTAAAGAGACAACAGAAGAAGAAACAAAGAAAATGAGTCATAAAAACCAAGATCAAACCATGGAAGGTGAATCATGAAAGCAAGAAAAAATAAAGAAGGTGAATCATGAAACCAAGAAGAGACAGAAGAAGACCAATTAAAGGAGGCATAGGTCGGTGAAAAGAATCATAAAGACATGAATACCGTTCAGAGGAAGCTGAGAAAAGACGGGAGTTCACTGGAGATAGAGGAGATGGAGAAGAACGCTGGCCCGTGACAGGTCTCTTGACCCTCGGGATCTTCAATAGCAAGCCCTGTAACTCGTAATATATAAATTATATATATATAATATATATATATATATATAATAATATATAGTATATTATATAATATATATATATATATATATTATATATACTATATATATATTATATATCATATATATATATCATATAAGTAATATATATATATATATAATATAGTATATATATTATTATTAATAATATACTATTTATAACTATAAATTATAATATATATATTTACTTAATAATAATACTATTATATATAATATATATATTAGATACTTATATATAATATAATATATACTTATATATATATATTATACTATATTATATATAAATATTTATATAATATATATAAAATATATATAATATATTATATATCATAATATAAGTATATAATATATATATATATAATATATTATATATATATAAATTATAAAATATAGTATAATATAATAATATATATATATAGATATATATAAATATATATATATATATATATTATAATATATATATATATATACTATATTATATATCTATATATATATATGTTGCCCAAAAATAAGTACTGATGTCGTATTTAATATGATTGGACTGCTGAAATTACGTTAGTCTCCTCTAAATATGACCCTTGGAGGATACAACAGCGTTCAAATCTTTTCTTCACTCTCATAGCAGTACCGATAGTTTTCCTGAAGGTGTTTATTCACGTGTTACAGTATTTTTATGTATTTCTATCTCCCAAATGATACCCTTCAATCATATTCACTTGAGAAGAGTTAGAACCACGAAGCTAGGATCTGGCTAATGAGGAGTGAAAAATTGAAATTTACTTCGCCAAAATTCTTAATGAAGACGCAGCGGAAGACTGCGCTTATCTGGGCAGCACCCAATCGTCTGCAATGTCGCAATGTCTGCTCTGATTCGCTACTCTTTCGATGGGGTCGTTCAATGATATCTTTGGAAAACTAATGGATGAACTGGTCTTTCCTGAAGTACAAATTCTTGCACAATACCACGTGTCGAAAAAAACAATATCAAGTGTTTTCACCCTGTGGACATGCTCATAACTGCTTTCTTCGGACGAGAGGATGTTGGGTGCCATTTCGCACTTTGCCGTTGGTATTGAATCGACTCAGAGAACTCAGGATTCACCCTGCTATACTTTATCCAAAAAATTCGTCCATTTCGATTTTTTCTAATATAAATCTTGACAAATTTTACCCTGTTCGCTTTTGTCACAGACAGTCTCGATTAGTCTTGCACAATTTTTTTGAGATGCGACAAATGTATCGTAAAATTCTATGAACTGCATTTTATATAAACTAGATTCTTGACAATTCATTCGACACTAAACCGCGTCTCTCTCATCACGCTCTATCAACTTCCACATGTTCATTCGTTGTTGACGAGATTGGTGTCATTAACAAAACAGAGGGTCTCTTCACATCTGCACGTCCTCTTTTAAAAAGTTTGTGTCTCTAAAAAAACCAAGTTCTGCTAGCAGTGTCATCCACATACTTCATTTAAGAAGCAAAATGTCTCATGTGCAGACTTGTACGTATTCACATCAGAATGATAGGGTATCGCTGTTTCAATATTATACCTGCATCGCAAAACACGTAACGAGGATAAGAAAACACGCTTATCACACAAAAAGATGTAGTACAAAAACGTAACGGGATAAAAAACACGCCCATACATAAAAAAATTGTAGTGCAAGAATGACTTATCAAATCTCATGAAAACTGGATGGATTAGCCATGTAACTATGCACCCACTCGTATACGTCCGAGGATCTACATTACTCAGTCGTTCATGGAAAATTCAGTAAAGAAGATTGTAGGAAGAGAGATATATATACTAATATATATATATATAATATATATAATATATATTATATATATATATTATATATATAATATATTATATATATATATATATATATATATATATATAATATATATATATATAATTACAAGCACAAGTCAAATGTGATGCGTTACTGCGTACAACACATAAACAGTAAACAAGTCTAAACAATAGGATCGCTAGAAATCCAAAATTTTAGCGACTGATTCCGGTTTGCAATTAACTAAATAATATACGATCTGCTATTGCCTCTGTCGATTTGATTGGCATTTCCAAAATTTTATCAATAATTGTTGAATCTTTCGATGTTAGTTAGCTATTAGGAAAAGAGTGAGACAATGGGAAAAACTTGTAGAAATTGATATTAGTTACCTTTCAACTTGGCTTACGAATTATAAGTATATTTTAAATACTTTGGAAAGATTTCGAAGCATATGAAATACAATTAAAATATTCAGAAAACGATCCAATATTATACAGGATACTCATATATATTATTTATATATATGATATATCTATAATATAATAATTATTATATATATATAATATATTATATATATAGATATTATACTATATATATATATATATTATATATATATAATATCATAATATATATATATATAAATATATATATATATATATATATATATATATATATTAATATTATATATATAGATATAGAATATTATATATATATATTAGGTATATATAATATATATATAGTAATATATTATATAATAAATAAGCAATAAAAGCAATAAATTTTCTCATCATTAAAATTAATCTTTTCTTCTAAAAAAAGGTAAAGGGTCAGTTTACCTTTTTATGATTATTATATTATTATATTATATTATTTATTTATTAGTATTTATTATTATATATTATAGTATTATTATTATTATATTATTATTATATTATATTATTATTTATGATTATAAAAATGCTATTGCATGTTGCTATTAGTCTGGCTTGGTGCTTCAATAATAATATATAATAATAATAATGTAATAATAATAATACATAATAATAATAATTAATAATAATGAATAATAATAATAATAATAATTAATATATAATGAATAATATATAATAATAATAATAATAAAACATAATATAATAAAAAATAATAAATAAATAAAATAATAATAATAATTAATAAATAATAATAATAATAATAATAATTAATTAAAAATAATAATTAATAATAATAATAATAAAATAAT
The DNA here is from genome assembly GCA_015478945.1 of Trachelipus rathkii. Taxonomy (NCBI): domain Eukaryota; kingdom Metazoa; phylum Arthropoda; class Malacostraca; order Isopoda; family Trachelipodidae; genus Trachelipus; species Trachelipus rathkii. The sequence goes on along the minus strand of JABUQX010035802.1, from coordinate 24,851 downwards.
ATATAATTAATAATATAATACATTAAATACCTGCATAAAACGCCCCATTCAATCCTAATTTTTACATTCTATACGTAGACGGACACTTTTGTAAATATTTAACATCCAACAATTCAAAGAGTTCAACATCAAATAATAGTAAGATCTCAAGTGGTTTTAAAACTACTTGTTGAAGGAGAAAAAATAACTACATTAATTACTCTAAGATGTTAATATTAAAATTTAGAGAGGATGGAAAAATTTGATAGCAAAGCGTCTACGGTTCAAATCTATCAGTAAAGGAACATACTATGGAATTTCGACTCTTTCAATCCTCTAAATTACAAAATTGCTACCATTAAAACAGTAGATCACGAGCATTTTAAGATATCGTCCTGATTGACCCTTTTTGATAAAGAAATAAAAGAAATAAACCAAATTAATAACAATAACTTCCCCAGTTTATCATTATAGAGGAAAAACTATTAAAGAACACTTTAAAATAAATTACTACCAATACCATGAATGAAAAACAGAAATGATAACTCGTATTATAGTTATAAATGAAAATATCAGTTCACAAGAAAGATACAAACAATTTAAAATAATTTTATAAGAGGCATATTAAAGCAAATAGACGGAAAAGCTTATAATTAGATCTACTTATCAAGCATTTGAAACTCGAGCTCCCGTGCTTCTCTATTCGTTGGTTAAGCGCTTTCGATGGATGAGAGTAACTTTGGTGTCAACGATTTCAATGATTCTGGAAAGTGATTGTCAACGCCCTCTTATATCGCATACACAACTAATACCCTCAACATTAGAATTTCGCAACATAAGTATAACCCGAGCAAAATTTCAACATTTTAAAGAACGACCACAAAAATCCCGAAACAGCATAAAATAGGGCTTCTCATCATGAACAACAAAATGATTTTTAGAATTGCGACCTAGAGGGAATCGTTGCTCTTAAGGAAACATAAACATAAAATATAAATATAATGAAATGTCCAATCTTTTGAACATCTTTAAATAACAAATCAAGGGTAAGTTAACTTTCTAACTTTAAATTATTAAATTTTTATTTATTTATTTTGATATTATTATTTACACGAAATATTTTAATATCAAAATTAGTTAAAATATTAAATAAAATATCCTTGAGAAGATGCCCGAAGTTTACGGACGAAAGCTTGGTACTATACTAAAATTCAAATTGTCTTCTATTTATCAAGCAATAATTTAAGAAAATTCGTTGTTGAAAGAAATATTTCAGAATCTTGGAAAAAAGCCATCCAAATGTACAATAATACATTATAATTTTAATCTATAATAGATAATAATAATAATAAATAATAATAATAATAATATAATAAAAATAATAATAATAATACAGTAATAATAATAATAATAATAATAATAATAATAATTAATAATAATAATCAATAATAATAATTAATAATAAATAATAATAACACATACATAAAACAATATAATAATAATTGAATAATATAATTAATAATAATAATAAATAATAATAATAATAATCAATATATTAATAATAATTAATAATAATAATAATAATAATTTAATAAATAATTAATAATAATAATAAATTTCTTTTCTAAATACAATTGTCTCTTTGCATTAAATCTAAAAGATTGTAAAAAAATTTTCAAACCAAAATAAAATAAAATAAATTCACTGCTCTCTCTCTCTCTCTCTCTTCTCATCTCTCTCTTCTCTCTCTCCTCTCCTCTCTCTACTTCTCATTACTTCGTATCCCTTCAATCCTTCTCATCTTAAACCATTCTTCAATCTTCCATTTCTTCTATCCTTTCCACTTCATGTTCCTTCTTTTCCAGCTCTTCCATCCCTTCCATTCCTTCAATCTCTTGAAACTCTTCCATCCCTTCTATGCCTTCCATTTTTTCCATCTCCTCCATTCATTGAAATCCACTTATATCTCTTCCATTTTTCCTTCTATTTCTTTCCTATCTTACACCAAAATCCCTCTCAAACGAGAGATATTAATTTCCTTTCTTATTTTTGTAATTAATTATCCTTTAATCCCTCACGTGTCTACAATAGCTATGTTATATGTGAATTTTACTATTACTACTACTACACTACTATACTACTACTACTACTACTACTACTACTACTATACTCGACTACTTATTTTATTTTACTATACTAATGATACAACTATTATATTATGAAAACGTAATAATAATTTTTATCCTTTTCCTACTAAGATTTACTAAATAGATAATTCAACAGAGGAGAAAGCACTAAACGAATACATTGCTTTATAATAAAATGTTGTTGTAGATCTGAATCGGAACCGAAATCGCGGAATTGGACGAACCGTGAAATCGGATCTTAAACCGGCACTGAATTCAGATCGCGGAATTTAAAGTTCTAATCATGTTAGTAGAGCGAAACACAAAATCGAACCAAATACAGAAGGATTCAGGAACTATATCGAGGGTCCAGAATTGCGAACGGATCGAATCGCGGAATTGAAGCCGGAATCTGGTATCGGAGTCTGGATCTCTGAATCTGAGCCCAACAATCGCGAAATGATGCCGGAATTCTTGATCAGAGCTGGTAACGCGGAATCTAGCGCCCAAACCCCAATATCGAATCTAGAATCGCGAGAGATCGGTAAATCTAACCGGAATATAAATCGAAATCCAAAATAGTCGAATTAGTCGCATAATAATAATAATAATATATAATAATAATAATAATAATAATAATAATAATAATAATAATAATAATAATAATAATAATAATAATTAATCAATAATAATATAATTAATAATAATATAAAATAATAATAAATAATAAATAATAATAATCTATTAATAATGAATAATAAAAAAAATCATACAAATATACAGCTGGTAAAAATAGAATAGAAAAAATCGCAGCATATGCAAAACGTCTTTTTTTGTTTAGATTAGCATTCCTTTAACAGGCATGAGACACAAATAGGAAACTAAAAATAATTAAGAATAACTAAAATAAACGGAAGGCTGGCACAATATAAAATTCACTGGTAGCACAATAGGTATATTACATGATGACACCGTTATATCGCACTTAATACAACAACATTAATACCCAGTGACACAAGTTAATGATTATCATTGTTTAAAACGATGATATGACACTGCATCACACATTGATATAATGACACTGATGAGTGATGAGCACAATTATATATGCACTCTAACATATAGCACTAAGCACGTGCTCTATTCTTTTGACACAATCTAACAATGGTGATCAAAGAATCGCAGTGACATCAATTGACAACCAGTGACAGTATGACCCAAGACAATAATGATGAAATCTAAAACAATGATGATTGTGACAATCAGTGACATGTATAAGCAACAATGAGGTTAACCAAAACAATTTGGATATCTTACGAAGTTGAGAACTGGCATATATATATATATACTTTATATATATATATAATAATAATATATTTTATTATTATATATATAATATTATATATAGTACTATATGATATATATATATTTATATATATATATTTTATATATAATGACAAATATAATATATATATATATATAAGTAATATATATAATATATATATATAATATATAATATATAGATAATAATATCTATATTATATATATATATATATATATAATATATATATATATTATATAGCTATATATATATATACTATATATAGTATATATATATATATTTATAATATATATATAATATATATAGGATACTATATATATATATATATTATATATATATATATATATATATATATATAGTTTTTTAATTATTTATACATATCACCAATTCTTGCATGTCTGCAAGGTAGTGTTGGTAAAAAACTTCAAGAAATGATTAATGTAATAGAGGGAGAGTTTTTTTTTTTTTTTTTAATTTTATAAAATTTTTCTTTTAATGATCAGTTTCGCAGTCTCACCTTCTGCAATTTATTATTTGAAATTTCGTCTTTTTTATTTTATTTTTAGATTTAATAAGCTAAATTCCAAATTACCAAAAGAAATGATATTAAAATTAGTGCCTCGACATAATTCAAATAATTAAATTAGTATAAAATTTAACATTTTCAAAAATCCTGAATAAGTATTTTTTCTATCTTTTAATATACATTACCTTTTTACTTGCATTACTTCAACTATACAATTCAGACTATCCTTCTTTCCAATCTCTCTCTTCTGGCCTTCCTTCTTCTCCGCTTCCCCTCTGGTTTCCGCTGCGCCCACACTCGACGATGTCGAATACATATTAATAATTATATAATATATATATATATATATATATATATATATATATAATATATATAATATATATATATATATAATATATAATATATATATATTATAATATGCTTATATATATATTATATATATATATATATATATAATATATATATATATATATATATAGTATAGTTATATATATATATTATATTAATTATATATATATATATATATATAATTTATAGAATGATATATATAAATATATATATATATAATATCTCCGTGTGCAAAAGGCAATAGACTATCAAATAACGGAGATGCTACCAGAGGATAACCAAGATTCAAGCCAATTTAGACCACACACTCCATACAGTCAAAGAATGAAAAAATAAAACAATGAAGATGAGTTCCAGACATTTACAAGTGGAGACATGAAAAGTACTGAGCATACGTTACGTCTATGCACAAAGCTGGAGAATAAATAATAACTGTAAAGACAAGGTAGCACAGGTCTCTTTCAACATGACGGATACTCGATTAGAGAGGTTCAGAAGAGCATGTCCATTTATGTATGTGGTTGTGTGTGGGGTTTAGGTTTAGTTCTGTGTGGTGTGTTGCGTTGGTTGTTGTTGAGAGAAGAGAGAAGAAAGAAGAGAGAGAAAGAGAAGAGAGAGAAAGATGGCGAAATAGCGAGACTATAAAACATAGAAAAAGGAGAAGAAGAGGATGAAAGAGCAGTGTCTATTTCAATTGTGATAGTATAAAGAGTGATGGAGTAGTTTGAAAGGTTTAAAAGAGATTGGAGAGAATTAGTGAGAGGTAGATTAAAAGCTAAAAAGCCCAGACTGTACAATCTATAAAGTGAAACAGTGTTTAACCACCCCACATAGTGATGCATACCATGTCAAGGGGCAAAGCCGTCCCATTACAAACAAGCTACTGATAGATAAGAAGTTCGAATGCGCCTAGAAAAACACAAACCTCTTTGAAGATTTTAGGGGAAAGAGACAGTAATACACTGATATAATCTAAGATCACGCGGAAAGGAAACGTGGAAGATATATAGCATAGAGCAAAAGGTTTGATTGTTTTTGAAGAATATAGGTGATGCAGAAGATTAGTCTATATTGAGTAGATAGATGAAGAAACGTTTTTTTTTAACGTTTTCTTTGCCCCAATACAGATATGAGAAAAACAGTGTCACGCTCAATTACACCAAATCCCCATCTGGCATGCAGATAATGCTGCGAGGAGTCGATTCCTAACATTGGAGGAGTTATGAAGGGCGGAGTCATCGGCATATGAATGGATAAGAGACGAAGTAATAGAGAGAGATGATTTTTAATGAAAATAGATAAAGATTGAATTGACAAAATTGAGACCAAAAACTATTAAATATTAAAGGGATGACAACAGGAGAGAGAGGAAGAGTAGAGGAGAGAGAGAGAGATAAAGAAGAGAGAAGAGATGAAGGAAGGAGAGAGAGAGAGAGAGAGAAGAGAGAGAGAGGAGGAGATGAGAAAGAGAGAGAGATAGAGGAAGAGGAAGAGAAGAGAAGAGAGAGAGAGGGAGAAAGAGCAGATAGACAGAAGAGAGAGAGAGAGAGAGAAAGAGAGAGAGAGAGAAGAGAGAGAAGAGAGAGAGAGAGAGTAGAGAGAGAGAGAGAGGAACAGTGTCAGGTTAGGGTTTCTGCAGAGCACCAGGAATCTGTATTCGTTAGAACAAGAGATGACGTTTAGAAGAGAGGTGTGCTCGCAAAGTGACTCTAGAGAAAGGGCCGAGAAGCTTGGCAGAATTAAATAAAGAAAGAAGACCGGCAACCAAAAACAGAGACAACAATTCTGTGACTCCTCATCCCACCATCGGGGCATGAATCCCAATATATATATATAAATATATTATATATATATGATATATATAATATATTATTATATAATAATATATTAATATATATATAATATAAATACTATATATATAATATATATATATATATATAAATATAATATATAATATAATATTTATATATAATAAGTATTATACAATATATTGTATACTTATATATATATATATATATATAAATATAATTATTATATATATATATAATATATATATATATTATATAATATTAGCTTATTAAATAATTATACAATATATATTATATTATATATAGTATATAATAATATATATATATATATAAAATATATTCATATATACTTGACTATATATAATATATATATATATATAAATATATCATATAATATATATATATATAATATTATAAATATATATATATATACGAAAGGATTCCTATCATATAAAAATTAGCATCATCGACTATAAACTGTCGATGTTAATAATAAAATAGTTGCAAATTTTTACAAAAAACACACACACACCACAACACACACCACAACACACACACACAACAAACACACAACGACACAACACACGACACACACACACACACACACACATAATATATTATATATATAATATATATATATAATATATATATATATATATATATATAATATAATATCATATATATATATACTGTATATAATATATATAATAATATATATGATAAATATATTATATATTATATGATATAATATATATATATATATATATATAATATATTATATTATAATATATAATATATATTATATATTATATATAAATAATTATACATATATAGTATTATATATATATATAAAGCATATAATACTTTGAATCATCTCAGATTTTGAACACTTGTTCCTCAAATTAAATTTAACGCTTTAACAAATAAAATTAAACCGTGTAGTTTAAACAAAAATAAATATAAGCATGAAGAAATTATGAAAATTATCAATGCACACAATACGTCACACTTACACACTTGAATATACGTCCACTTACACAAATAATATTCACACCACAACAATTATGTATGAATATATCACTTACCAAGTTGGGTTCTGGGGTAAATTGTGGGTCAAAATTTGAAGAATTATGTTATAACGTTTTGTGGATTACATTATGAAACCTTGTGACGTCATCAGAACGATGACATCACATTAGGAAATAATTTTGACGTCACATAAGAACAATGACGTCACATTATTAATAACCGCTGATATAATAAAAAAGCGAGCCTATATATATATTTTTTAAATTTCAAGCATAGAATAGGACTGGCTTGCTGGCTTGCCTACCCCTTGCTTACAAAGATGAACGTAGATACTGAGTGTGCTTCTGCATTTCAAAAATTATGATTGACAACGCATTCCGTCTTATGACGTCAGTCATAAAACATTTTGAGAAATTGTAATTAATTCATAATTTCAAAAACTCGACTGTAATTTTGTACTGATGCACAGTTTCCTAACTCAGCTGGTGAGTGAGTCCTCTAACTTTTATCCACTATTATCTAATATATAATATATATATATATATAATATATAAATATATATTATATATATTAATATAAATACTGATAATAATTATAAATAATATAATATAGTATATATATACCACCTTCATATATAATACTAGCATAAATATATATATATATAATATATATACTTTTATTATATATTATATATTAAGTTATATGATAATATTATATAATATATATCGTATTATATATAATAATATATATATTATATATAATTATAGATATTATAATAATTTAAATGTATATATATATATAATATATATATATATATTATTATATTTAATAATCATATATATATTATATATATATAATATATATAAATATATATATATATAGTATATATAATAGTATATATGAGAATATATATAATATATATATATATTATATATTATTATAATATATATATATACTGATATAATATATATATATATTAATAGATATATATTATATAATATATATATATATTATATATATATATATATATATATATTATGATATTACTTTCGAAGCAGTTAAAATTTCCTCTTTGAACATAAAATTATAAAAATCAGATGTTATAAGCAAGGACAGAAGAGACCCTCTCTCACGCGCCACATTAAATTAAGATCAGACTCAAAGAAAAGCAAAAAAATTGATGGTCCGAGTTCTAAAACGTCGATTACGAGCCTTTATTTTATTAACATGTATTAATTTTAATGAAAAGTTTGCAGCTCACGGGCTGGGAGAACTTTCTAGGAAGTTTCTTCCTAGGACCGTCGTGAGGGAATCTAACCAACGTCCTCCAGCACGTGAATCAATGAATTTACCTTTTAATTTTAGGGGGAGTTCTAAAACTTTGATAGTGAGCATTTTTCTGTATCTCTCTACCAGCTTGCCATTTTTTTACTATACTGTTCTATTTTTAATGCCTAAAAAATAATCATACATTTTTTTATGAGTTGTCAAGTTGGAGGTATTTTGGGAAACAGAACCAATTTTTAGCAATTATAAAAATAAAAAATATAAATTATAATAATGTATATTGTTATTAAGAGGTTAAAATTAAAATGATTGAACCTATTTTGTTTTGAAGACACCACCCTTTAATTATCACCTTTCTTTAATGTTCAATTCATTGCAATATATTTTTTTACATCTTTTTTACTCCGATTTTAAAATTGTTTTTTGATTTATCTCTTCAGGTCTTCTGCGGGAGCAGTTCAGTAATCAACGGTATGTTTTTTTGAGCTTTTATGAGTTTGTTCTTTTACATTTATTGGAATGATTACTGTTTCTCTGGGGAGGGGGGTCAATACTACAATCCTAGTGTACATAATACAACACGTAGTTAAAATTCCCTCACTGGCATGGAGAAGAAAATAGATTCCACTTTTTTAAATGTTTAAAATCCTAAACCTAGAATTTAACTCTGACTTTCCTCGTGCAGTATTCAATTCAACTTTTAAAACTCACTAATGTTTTTTGTTTTCATCACGATTTGTCAGATCTGTTCTCCGATTTCATAAGCATATTTTTTTTTCATTGAAAAAATCTTCTGCTTTCTCTTCTTTTAGTTGTTTCTGAATCTTTTTTTCTCATAACTTGCTTGCTTAACTTGGCTTCGAGAAACTACGAAAGCTGACATTTGGAGAAATTTGATTAATCATAACAATGGTTGATAAGTAATCAAATGTTTTATGTCTTTCACATGTGATTAGGCCCAGCAACAAACTTGTTTTTGCTTATCGCAGACAAGATTAGTTTCAGGGTTAATTAGGAATAGAATTGAGTTACTTAACCGTTTAACATAAGCTTACTTCTTCATCTTTTCTCTTCTCGTTTCTTTCAATATCTCTACAGATGTCTTATCTCCTGCTAAACTTGAACATTTAGCACCAACTTTGAATATGATTCCACTCTAGATGATTGCTGTAAAATCCCACTTCTTAACCTAATTCTAATTCGTTTATGATTGAAATAGGAATATTTCAACAGATATCGATTTCTGCTCTTTCTGCTCCTGACTGATCCTTCTGCGCGTTCTCAAACTATGCTAACTCCGAGATTACCTCTGGTCTTATTAAATCTTCTTCTTCTCTGGTTCCTCCCATAAATTCACATGTCCTCTCTTGATAAAACCCAAATTCATTTCGAGTGAAAGGACGAGC
>JABUQX010035801.1:60000-63341 GCA_015478945.1 Trachelipus rathkii | reverse complement strand
ATATTTCATCAACAGGGCCCTCCTACTTGTAAATATTTGTATCAGCGATCACTGCTTTAACTACAATATATATATACTTATACATATATATATCTACATACCGTAGAAGTTGTCTATCCATCTATATAAATATATAACTATAAAAATATATAAAATATATCAAATAAATAAATATATATGTAATATAATCAAAATATAACTAAAATAAAATAATATTATAAATTATATAATCGTATAAATATATACCAACAATAAGAAACCCTGCATAACCTGAGAGACAAGTAAACGGACAACAGAGCAACTGATTATATATATAATCATAAATTATAATCATATACTAACATATATAATATATATATAATAACTATATTATAAATATAAATATACATAATAAAATATATAATTAAATATACACACAAATCCTAATTAAAATATACACTATATAATAATAATACAACATAAATAATACCAACTTATAATATAATCAATAATATAGACTATACTAGATTATTATAAATCAGTTATGGATGAACAAGATGTTATTACACAGCTAAAGAAAAAACCTTTTGGGTCACTCAAGTTTGAGAATAAACTTTTGATCGTCAAGAACGGACGTCCTTGCCCATCATTGAAGGATTTAACTGCAATTGTTAGGGAGAAAAATAAATCATACACCAGGCATTTTACAATCTCTAATTATGAGAACCATAATTGGCTATGCGGAAGTCAGAGTTTACTAAAATTGTTTTGTTGGCCTTGTCTTCTCTTCTCAAAATCCGCATATACTTCTTGGGTGTCAACTGGATTTTCAAACCTAAGCGGTCTTTCTAGATCGGCTAAAGCACATGAGAACTCCGAAAGTCACCTTCAGTGTGTAATGGATTTGTACGCCTTCGGTAAAGAAAGAGTTGATGAAGGATTAGACAAAACCCTGAGAGTTAATAATAGTCTACATAATCAAAAAGTTAAAAAGAACCGTGAAATTCTCAAGCGTTTAATTGATGTTACATGTTGCTTAGCAAATCAGGAATTGCCGTTTCGAGGACATGATGAAGGGAAAACATCTTTAAATAAAGGTAACTACATAGAAACTTTGAACCTTTTAAAAATCTGGGATCCATTACTCGCGGAACATTTTCAGACTGCTACAGTATTTAGAGGGACCTCGAGTGACATTCAAAATGATTTGATTAGTACTATTAGTGAAGTTGTAAATGAGGTTATTTTCCGAGAAATAGAAGAAACTGATTTTGTAGCTATCATGTTGGATGAAACATCGGATATTAAAAGTAGATCGCAATTGTCCACGGTTCTGAGGTATGTGCACAAGGGTGATAATTCTATAAAAGAAAGATTTATCAGATTTAATGATGTCAGTGCTGACCGAACAGCCGATGGACTATTCTCTCACATTAAGAATATTGTCAACGAATATAAACTAGCCGATAAGCTCATTGCTCAAACATACGATGGCGCCGCTGTTATGTCAGGTCATGTGTCGGGCTTACAAAAGAAAGTTCTAGATGAGTACCCTAAGGCTCTACATACTCATTGTTACGCTCACGTATTAAACTTGGTTTTGGCTCAGGGCATGAATGAAATTCCTGAGTGTAACTTATTTTTCTCCACTTTAAATGGAATTGCAACATTTTCATCTCATTCTAGCAAAAGGGCCTTTGCAGTTCAGGAACATCTTAAAAAGCATATTCCATCTTTTGCTCCAACAAGATGGTCTTTTACTTCTCGTTTGGTTAACACCGTTGATAGTTATTGGAAACCAATTACTGACTTCTTCTCAAGCATTTATGAAAACGATGATGACCAATGGAATGGACCAGACAGGTGCACAGCACATGGATACGTTGATTTCCTGAAAAATTTTGAAACAGTTTTTCTTTTAAATTTATTTTCGCCTTTATTCTCCCAATCGGACATATTGTTCCAAATTTTGCAAACGGAAAATATAGATATTATGGAATGCCTTAACTATGTAAAAGACTTCCACCAATATTTAAAAAACTTTAGGCAGGGTGTTAATCATTGTGATAAATGCCAAAAGAAATTATTGGACAGAATAATTTTAGAACAGGACAAGTGTGATAAATGTGAAATTGTTGGGTTTCTTCCACTTTGGGAAAAAACTGTATCTATGACGGGTTTACCCAAAAATAGGAGACGCGAAGATTTAGATAACTTGTCACAAGAACAACGATATCGCAGACTTTATTTCTCCATTATCGATAATTTAACATGTCATTTAACCACTAGATTCACTTCGCTCCAAAACTTAACATTTTTTGAACTCTTGAATCCTAGGAAATTTGAAATTTTTGCCCGAAAGAATGCTTTTCCCGAATCTCTTTTCGACAATTTAGGAAGAGTTTACCCAAACGTTTTCGATTTGTGTGGGCTCAAAAACGAATTAAACGTATTTTATAGAACCACTACTTTCCAAGGAAAATCCCCACACATATTAATTAAATTCCTAACAACAGAAAATTTGCACCAGCCCTTTAAAGAGATATTTAAATTGGCGAAATTGATTTCAACCATACCCGCGACGACTGCATCAGTGGAACGAAGTTTTTCAGCTCTCAAAAGAATACATACATACAAAAGATCCACTCAGAGCGAAGATCGTTTGAGTAATCTAGCGTTATTATCAATTGAAAAAGAAGTATTGGCATCGCTAAGAGAACAAGAAAATTTTTACAACATGGTGACCGAAAAATTTGCCACAAGAACGCGAAGACTGGACTACATTTTATAAGTAAAGGGTAAGAATATATATAATATATATATATTATATATATAATATAATATATTATATATATATATATATAATATAAATAATATATATAAATATATATATATAATATATGCACCGGATAGGACGAAACTGTAGCGATGACCTGCTGCAAATGCTCACACGCTCGCCACTGATTATTTTATTATATATAATATATATATATATTATATATTATATATATATATTATTATATAATTATTATATATATATATATTATATATATATATAAGTATTATATATTATCGTATGCCTTGTTCACAGTAAAGCTGCTCCTTTATGATTATTAACGTAGACCATAATAAAGTACGATGGTTTAATATCTTTAATTAATTATTAGGTATTATGCAATATTTATTAATTCTGTGTATTATAAACATGCTAAAAAAATATGAATAAATAAAGGACTTATTTGATCGAACAGCACACTAAATAGGTTTCAACATATATATAATAATAATAATAAATAATAATAATAATAATAATAATTAATAATATAATAATAATAATAATAATAATAATAATAATAATAATA
>JABUQX010035801.1:50000-55000 GCA_015478945.1 Trachelipus rathkii | reverse complement strand
GAATTTTTTTTAGCCAACTCAGAAATACTTTGTCAACTTAAACTGAAAATTGAACTACTTGTAAATGAATCAGTTTCTAGAATCCTCTCGGCAGAAATTATGCTGCCTAGCACCAGTTCCCAGCAACGTCTAATTTAGTTGAACGAAAATATTTTTTAGTGTATAATTATTTATATATTTCCAAACACCTTTCTTTCGAGACCTCATCATTGGCTTTTAGAACATTTAGCCACGCATCTTACTTACTTTTAAACACTTGTATCATTTCATTTCACAACTCACTATTGACATTCTTATTTCCTGCTTTAGCACATCAACAAACTTCTCTTGCGTTACTAACAAAAAGCATCCTTCATCTGTCTACAGATTAATTCAGATTCATGTTTATCACATTCATCTGATTCATTTGCAAGTGTTCTCATATGCTATTCCTAATAATCATGTTCACTTAATTTCTCACTCTTAATTCTCCAGACTTCCGTCCTTATCTCTTTCATCTCCATCCATGTCCCACTAGCTTAATTTACCATAAAACCACATAATGGTCTGATATTCCCATCAACAACCCCTTCACTGTTTAACTTCCATCACACACTTCAGCATCTTCTTCAACAGCACAAAATCAATCATACTTTTCACTTCTATATCATCTCTTTCCATGCCAATTCTTGGATTCTTATGAATGATCTTTTGTTCTAAAAATGTATTACTTACACACATACGTCTCTCCTCACAGAAATCAAACATCTACCTATCATTTTCATTTTCTCTCGCAACCCGAAAAGCACCTGTTATACCATCCAATTTTCCATCACCTATTCCATCATTCAAGTCTTCCAACACAATCAATCTGAAACCTCTACTCACCTCCTCACCTCATCCAAATTATCTTCAGATTATTCAAGAAAGTCACACTCTCCTCGTCATCACCCACAGACATTCTCAAACTTAAATTTAACCATTATTATAAGTGCTCCAACAAACAATATCCCCCCATAGATCTGCGCCACAAGTTGCTCACCTGAATAACATCTCCTTCTCTCCGCTTCCCTATTCTTCTTCACTCCTACACACATACAAACACGTCTCACCCCACACCAATGGTCTTTACCACTTTCTTTCATCTTTGTTTCAGTCAAACAAAGCAAATCAAATTTATCCTTTCTTGATATATCCATCACCTTTCTCCTCTTCGCCTCGTCATTTATTCCTCTAACGTTCCATGCACTCAAACGATTCATACAATTTTGCAGAAAGGATAAAGGTCCCTTGCGACAGTCACGTCCAGATCTAAGACATGCCTAAATATTTCAAGCGAGAAGATAAGTGATAGTGGGTCGCCAAACCAACTGTCGGAATTTTTTCTCCCCCACACATAGGTTTATATGAAAAAAAGTGTTGTCTTTAAAAGGAGTAGTGTTTTACGGTCTCTATTTGGTAACGAAGAGTCCACTCTAGTTTAAGAGGAATGTAAATATGAACGCATATATGTATGTATATATATATATATCATAATTATATAGATATATATATAAAAATTATATATATATTATATATATATATATATATATATATATATATTATATATATATATATATATATATACTACTAAATATATTAGTATTTTTGACAGAGGAGCCGGATGTGGTGCTGAGAGACAAGTTGCGGTGCGGTGCGGTGCGGTCGGTGCTGGTGCGGTGAGGTTGGGCGGTGCAGTGCGGTGGGTGGCGGTTGGCGTGTGCGGTGTTCCTTGAAAATATAGGTTTATCTCCACGTAAAAGGACTCATGGCTCCCGTGCGGTGGATTGCTGTGATTGAACATTTCCGATTATACTGCTAAACTTAATTGGATATATATATATAGAAATGTACTCTATAGTAAAAGAGATATATATATAAATATATATATATATATATATATATATATATATATATATATATATATATATATATATATATATACATACTTTTAAAAACATTTAAAATAATATTTGAAAAAGGGAACAAAGAATATTATTTTATGGGAGCTAGTTTACGTTTCGAAACCTATTCGAGCTAGGTTTCGAAACGTAAACTAGCTCCCATAAAATAATATTCTTTGTTCCCTTTTTCAAATATTATTTTAAATGGTTTTAAAAGTCGTGTAATTTTTATAAATAGAGTTCGAGTGTTAAGTTTAGAACTCTTTAAACTTGAAACTTTTGATATATACAAACCATGATGCAGTGTAACTTGTCCCTCCGAAATATTTTTGATCTTTTCCCAAACAGTCAATATATATATATATATATATTATATATATATATATATATATAATAATATATACCTTACTGCCAATAAGTTTTTTTTCCCAAAGTAAAATTTTTAAAATAGCTTCTGTCTCCCCGTAGATTTTAAGATTCAAACTTGGGTAAGAAAGAAAAATATTATAAGTGAGAGAGAGAGAGAGAGAGAGAGAGAGGAGAGAGAGAGAGAGAGAGAGAGAGAGAGAGAGAGAGAGAGAGAAGAGAGAGAGAGAATCATATTTCCAAATTACCTTATTATTACTATTATTATATATATATATATATTATATATATATATATTAATTTATATATATATATATATATATATATATATTATATATATATATATATTATTTATATATAAAATATTATTATATATATATATATATATATATTATTATTCATATGATATATAATAATATATATAATATAATATATATAATATATAATAATTATATATATTTATATATATATATATGTATATATATATAATATATTATTATATATATATAATTATATTATATATTATTATTATATATATATTATATATGATATTTATATATAATTATATATATATATATATAACTCAACACCCAGACAGAGGGAATCGGCCAAACTGGGTTGAATAATCAACTCATTTGTGGGTAATAAATAGTTCATACATATTTTAAATGTCGCAAAGAATATTTAGTGTAAAATTAATATTTAGGCAAAAAAAAAAAGTACAATAAAACATAAAAAGTTGTCCATATATATATATATATATATATATATATATATATATATATATATATATTATATATATTATATATATATATATATATATATATATATATATATATACAGTATTATATATATATATGTATATATATAATATATAATAATTATATATATTATATCATATATAATATAATATATATTATATATATATATATATATATAATATATATATATATATATTATATTTATATATATATATATATATAATAATATTATATATATATATATATATATATATATATATAATATATATATATATATATATATATATATATATAACTATATATAATATAGTCCTAATATTACATAAAATTAAATGTTGTTAAGAATATTTAGTTCTTGGAGATAAGAGAAGATAGAGTTACTATTAAAGTGAGAGGATTCAGACAATATACGGGATAACCTTTAAGGATCCAATATTGGGGATTTTGGGACATCATTTTAGCCCCCACCTAAAAATGACCATTAGATTCTTAATTTTTAGACAATTTTGATGGGGAAGAAAGCAAACCGCAGCTTTTTATGACTCTAAAACGTCATTTTAGGTGTTTTTCTGCTCTGTAAGTCACTGTTTCGGCCGTTTTCATTTTTTCAAGAACTAATTTTTTTGATATTTTTCGTATCAAGTCTACAATTTTTTTTCGAAATAACTTCAAACTTGAAATATACATAGATGGGTCAATTACGCACAAAATTGTAGAAGTAGTTTTTGATTTTTGAAAAATTGTGCTCAGCAATGTCGAATTTCAAAATCTACTTTTTGTTTCAATTGTTGAGCACAATTTTTCAAAAATCAAAAAACTACTTCTACAATTTTGTGCGTAATAGGCCCATCTATGTATATTTCAAGTTTAAAGTCATTTTGAAAAAAAATTGTAGAAGTTGATACGAAAAATGTCAAAAAGTTATGTTCTGAAAAAAATGAAAACGCCGAAACAATGACTACAGGCACAGAAAAACACCCGAAAATTACGTTTTAGAGGTAAAAAAAAGCTGCGGTTTGCTTATACACCATCAAAATTGTCTGAAAATTAAGAATTTTGCGTCTATTTTTAGGTGGGGGTTAAATGATGTCCCAAATTCCCCAATATTGGATCCTCCCCTTTAGAAGGTGTTATGATCCATAGAGTAGGAAAATGACGACGGTGAATGGGATCCAGTTGAGTACAATCCAGGGCTGCGGAGTCGTAAAATAAATTTTTCGACTCCGACTCAGACTCCGACTCCTTAAATTCAAATTTGGATTTTCGACTCCGACAATCTGACTTATGAAACACTTAAAAAATAAAAAAAAAATTTCGACTCCGACTCCGTACTCCACTTAAACAAAAATTTTCGACTCCGACTCCGAATCCAGCAGTAAAATTCAAAATTTTACCTCTGACTCAGTTTAGTGCTTACAAAGTTACAAAAGAAACATTTGTATGTTTCAACTATTTTTTTTTCGCTTGCTTTTGAGAATAAAAAAAATAAACAACTTTCCAATGAATCTAATCTCCAAATGCTATACGGTAAAATACCGTAAAGACGAGGTGTAGCGGATATCCGCATCTGCATAATTTTTCTCTACCCTCATCCGCATGAATTTTTTTGCGGAGAGCGGATAGTATAATCATTTATGAATTACGAGACTAAATGTTCCCTCAACTTTCTGTAACGCAAGATGTTCAGACTTCGTTGGATAGTAGATTGGTACCATGCTTGAAGATGGGAGAAAAATAAATGAATCCGTTCCCCCTTATGCTTCCGAACAAACACAAGGTTGAAAGGCTTGACAGGTGACGATAATACGATTTTAGGTAATTGTATTACTTACTCTTCTTAAACCGTTTGAAGAGGTCTAAGACTCAGAAAAATTCTTATTTGCCAGACGAGATTCCTCTAGGTTGCAACGATGAAAGCTGTGCTAAATGCTGCTATTAAAAAAAGTAAGGG